>CP094636.1:27679788-27827323 GCA_023657505.1 Camelina hispida | reverse complement strand
ACATAATTATTCGCTCATCCGGAACAGCGGTACGCTGGGTTATTTTTCGATTACGCACATGTTACCCTTTGATATCTACCCTTCCCTAGAAGATTACTATCAAGCTTATGCTATATCTTTGAGTGATTTAGAAACAAAATTTGGCTTCCGACGTTTGATATTGCAATGTTTCATGTTTGTTATCAAGAAGTCGTTACACAGAGTCAATGTACAAAAACTACAGTCCTACTATAGTACATTAGCAGAAGTCCAACCAACTATCATCTGCACCCTCAGACATGGAGAATAAATGCGCGCACTGCTACTACTACCAACAAATTATCAAGTTTGTCTTTTTTTCTTTTAAGGAAAAACAATAAGGTTAACCAATGTTATCATTCTCTTAAAATTTAAATTCAAAATAAAAGTTTTTGTTTTTTCCATCATAAACATTACGTACGCCTCCAAAATAATCTAAACAAGAGAACAAGAGAACATAACTGAAAGTATAGCAAGAATACAAACGATTGGAAAAATAAAATTAAAGTCCACCACTTACCATGACAACAAAACAAAAACATTCAAGATCAACATATATTGAATAAAATTCTCACAAACTATCCCAAAAGGTCTAAAAGTATTACGACCACCATGAGATTGACATATGCAAAAGGTCTTTAGCTTCAATGACACCTAGATCATAAAAATAGTCAGCTTCGAAAAGCAGGCTACTAAAAATCGAAAGAAACAACAACTGCAACGAAAAAAAAAAACAAACACTTACAGAGGATCGGGAACCCTCACTAAGATTCAATTAACGTTACTCGCCAGCAATTGACAAAACCATCACCAAACAGTAAAAAATGTAAGAGATGGACACACATTTAGTTGAAGGAAAAGATGCTGAAATTCGAGTACCACATTTTGTTCAAGTTAGACCAAAATTGATAGACTTACTAAAACGGCCACAACAAAATACACCTACAAAATTAAAATTAAAAAAAAAAAAATCATAGGCGACAATTTAATTTGAACAACACAAAATTCACATCCACTTGAAACCACACAATGGGGCCAACCAAAACTAAAATTTAGAACTACGAACTCCAAAACAATGGGTAAGTTAATTAGGAAATGAAAGGAACAAAAAAATTTTAAAAAGAACAGATTTGCACACCAACTAACACATACCGAACGAAAACATCGGGATAGAACCAGTAACCTCATACGGATGCGAGCGAAGACACCCAAAGACACCAAAAAAAAAAAAAAATTGTGCATCAATGAAAGAGATAAAAGCGAGAAAGATTACAAGCATCAAGAAATAGTTTCAAAACTCATATTGTCCTGTAGATCCCAAAAACAACTGTTACTATACAAACTTAACTTCTAATTCTATATTTTTAAAAGAAAAAAGATCATGATAATTTAAATTTAATAAATATCTTAAAATTTACTTTATTATAGTAACTGAAAAGATATAAGGAAAAATTAAACCAACAAAAGAACAAATGAAAACATACGGAACATAACCAAACACAAAGAGGGAAAATACATAAACAAAAAACAAATTAACAAAACAAACGAAAAAATACTCTCATCTAGCTCCCGCGTAGCGCGAATCAATCTTATGTGTACGTAAAACCATGTTTTTTTTTTTTTGTTAAAGGGCTTTCAATTAAACATAAAATAGATACAAAAGTTTTAAGGGCAAAAGCCAGGGACAGGACCGAAGCCCATTACAGAAACTCAAAGTTAAAGAAACAGAACTTGAACCAAGTTGAGATTGAACCAATAGTTAGAATCGGACCAGAAATACGGTTGAGAATTTAACCGCCGAACCACCTTCAATTATTGATACCGAGTACGTCCAAGAGGGGAGTGTAGAGTTCCAGATCGCATCTAGAGTTAGGTCAAATGATTATCCCCTTCTAAGGAGCTCCGGCGGAGCAGAGATGGAGAAGTGATAAAGAGAGTTGGGGGTTTGTGTCACGGAAACTTGAGGCTCCGGGACGATCATATCAACTTGGCGAACAAGAAGATCCGGAGGCTTGAAAGTGTTTCGGTGGATTCGATGATTCCGCTCAGTCCAGATCGTGTATATCGCCGCCTGCCAAGCTATCAAAAGAGCTTCTTTAGCTCGAGAGCCTCTGTGTCGAGGTAGTTCGGCTAGGATTAGGGACCAGGTGTTGAGGGTAGGGAAGGCACAGCGCCTTGCGATTGTGGTCCAAACCGAGCTACTGTAAGGGCATTCAAACAGTAGATGATCTCTTGTTTCTCGAAGTTTCACAGAGCAAACAGAGTGGATCTACTTGCAGTCCCAGTGAGTAAGACGATCTCTCGTCGGACAACGGTTGAGCACAAAAAGCCAAGTGAGGAATGAATGCTTCGGATCCTTCCTTGAAACCAAACCACACTGTACCATGGGACATCGGGACGCTTAACTGTTAAGGCTGAGCAGATTGCACCAGTGTTATGGCGATCTTTATAGCAGTCATCAATCCACCAAAGTTAAGAATCCGACTCATCTGTAAGGGACAGAGTTGTAAGTTCAATTTGGAGCATAACCTGAGCTTCCGATCTTGCGAAGGTAAACGCCAAACCCCTTGCCGCCATAGATCGGAGATTCGAGTTCCCTGCGAATGCCTATCTGAAAAGACCATCTCCTTGAAGGTATGTTTCCTTCTTGCCTAGTTTACTCCAATGATCGGTCCAGAACTGACATGATTGTCCATTCCCCAATTTCATCTTTATCCATGGAAAAACATCTTCCCTTATCTTCAGTAGCTTATTAGCTAACCATGAGTATTTGTTGTTAGGTTTGCGTGTCCAGAAGTTACTCAAATTATCAGCCAAGACTGCACGCCGAAACCAAGCCACCCAAACTGAGCCGGAGCAGAAAAACAATAGCCAGATAAGTTTTATCATACACGCTTTATTCCACACACACAAATCTCTTACTCCCAATCCTCCTTCCTCCTTGGCAAGTACAACTGTATCCCATGCCACTCTAGCCGTGTGATAACCCTCGGTGGTGCCTTTCCAAAGAAACGCACTCGAGAGTGAATTCAGAATCTTGATACATTTCTTTGGCAGGACAAAACTAGAACTCCAGAAATTTGAGATGCCAGCTATGACAGAGTTCAACATCTGTAATCTGCCAGCAAAAGAGAGAGACTTAGTGGACCAGGCGTTAAAGCAACCCTTTACCTTTTGAATCGAGGCGCACAGTCCAGCAGGCTAAGCTTCTTCGTACATAGCGGTAAGCCAAGATATCAAATAGGTAATTGCCCATGAGTAATACCAGTGACAGTAACCATCTGATCAATTTCAGTCTGTGACAGACTGAGGTGGACCCAGACAGCTTCGAGGTTAGGTCTTCGGTGTTAGGTCAGTTCGAGGAAACTGACTTCTAACCTGGCTCGACTCTCTTATTTTTAGGGAGACTTATGGCTAGACCAGAGACGTCTTCAAACTCTTTTAAGACATGGAGTACATTTTGCAAAGAGGAAAGCGATCCATCGATGAAGATTAAAAGGTCATCCGCAAAACAGAGGTGAGTTAGTTTAATTTCTTTGCAACGGTGATGATACTGTAGTTTACCTTCTTCTGCTGCTTTGTCTAGACAGGCGGACAAACAATTCATGGCCAGGACAAAGAGATATGGGGAAAGGGGATCCCCTGACGCAAACCCTGAGACCTTTGAAGTAACCGTGGACATTCCCGTTAAATCCAACACAAAAAGAAGGTGTGCAGATACATGCCTTGAGCCATCGCAAATATTGTTCGGGTACATCAATCCTCGCAAACAACTGAAAATAAACTCCCATCTCACTGTATCAAACGCCTTTGCGATATCAACTTTGATAGTTACTCGCTTTGGTCCATTTGCTTTTTGGTAGCCATTTACAAGTTCAGCCGCTAACAATGTATTTTCCACCAATAGCCTACCAGGGATGAAAGCAGTTTGGTTCTTCTGCACCAGGTCAGGCAGAATGGGCTTCAGCTTCGATACAAGTAGCTTGGAGACTATCTTATACAAGGTGTTTAAGCAAGAGATGGGTCGGAAGTCTGAGACAAGCGTTGCACCGGGGCTTTGGGGACCAATGCCAAGATGGTAACATTAACCGCAGATGGGAGAAATGATGTGTGGAAGAAGCGGAGAATGCTAAGAGTAACCTCAGTGCCTAGAAGCCCCCAAGAAGCTTTATAGAAAGCAGAGGTATAGCCATCTAGACCTGGTGCTTTATTAGCGTTTAGTTTGAAAACAACCCTCCTGATCTCATCAGCAGTAGGGACCCTTACCATTAATTGCTTTGTTTCAGGAGAGCAACGGTAAGCCAGAAGACTTCGGAACCAAGAGATAGGTGCAGTTACTGGCGGGAGAACAGCTGGCGCTAGGATGGATTTAAAGTGGGCAACCGCCATACTGCTCATCTCAAGAGGGTCTTCTACTATGGCACCAGAGATAGTGGTGAAAGATCGAATGGCGTTGAAAGCATTCCTCATCTGCATGATACGATGAAAGTAAGTAGTATTCAGATCTCCTTCCTTAAGCCATTAATTCTCGACCTTTGCCTAAAGTATGCTTCCTCAATTTTCCGCAAGAACTCCCACTTTAAGTGAATATCTTTCTCTTGTTGAAACAAATCAGGTGAGGGAGTTGCCAAAGCTTGAACCTGCACAGATTGCAACAAACTGTTAGTCTCGCACTCTAGTTTGGATATCTGAAAAATTCTCTCGTGAAAGTGTTTTCAAATCTCGCTTAATTATTTTTGCTTTGCACTCGAGTGGACAAACAGGGTTCCTGCGAAGATGCGCTTCCAGCCTGATTCCATGCAATGCCAACCGTATCAAGGAAGTGAGGGTGGGTGGTTAAGAAATTGAAGAACTTAAATGGCTTAGTGCCAGAAGGGAGCGGGGTGAAGAGGTTAAGGCAGCTTGGAGAATGGTCAGATATATCCGGGGCCAAAAAGGAGACGGCACTATGGGTAAGAAGCAAGCCAGTGATTATTTGCTAGGACACGATCAAGCTTTTTGGCTATGGGATTTAACGGGTTCTTATTTGTCCAGGTGAAAAGGGGACCAGAGAAACGGAGATCAAACAACTCAAGCTGCTGTAGACATTCTCGGAGTTCCAGCATTCTGGTAGTAAGATGATTGACACTTAGATTAGAATGCTCAGCTGGGTGGATTATTTGGTTGAAATCCCCACACAGAACCCAGGTGGAATCAAGAGACAGTCTCTTGAAGTTGCAACAGTTCGCACCAAAGGTCAGTTCTATCTTCACCTTGATTAGGAGCATATAGAAAAGTATAACAAAAACGATGACCTCCGTGAACAGAGACTTCACAAGTGAGAAGGTGGTTAGAGTGATGGAGGACTGTGACAGAAGCCGGCGCTTTCCAGATGACAACAATCCTACCATCTTCATGTGAGCCATGGTTTGACGTAAAATTCCAGCCAGGGCAAGCCTTGTTCATAACACGGTTCAGGTTTGGTTCTTTAACATGAGTTTCTAACAGAGCACCAAAAGTAGGCTTAATAGTAGCAAGCCAAGTAGCAAAAGGCCGATGCTTATCCGTATCATTAAAACCACGGATATTCCAACAAAAAGACTTTATGTACATAGGGAGAGATGCGGTTAATGACTTAGAGGAGTTCCTCCCGAGGGTGGAGGATTCTCCCAGAAAGAGTTACAGTGATGTTTTGAACAGGTTTATCAATCACCATGTCAGCAGGGTCGAGGAAGAGTCCAGAGGTAAAGTTGATGAGGGAAGGGATGGGGGAAGGGATGGGGAATGGGATGCGACAAGTTTCTTTTGCGGATTAGGTGGGGTTGAAGAAGGAAGAGTGGAAGCTAAAACATCATAAGGATTGTGAGTAGCTATTTTGTGAGGAGGAGGCTTTGATAGGGCTGGGGAGATGGACTTTTTTTACTTTGCTTGCTTAGGAAGGGTAAAAGGCTTAGAAGAGGAAAAGGTGTTCTGACTTAGTGTTTGATTAACTGTTTGTTGCGGGTCACAGGGGGGTGAGACAGAAGAGAGGGAGGCACAAGCTAGATCACCCGGAGCTACACAGTTCTCGAAGGGGCAGCAGACATTTCCGGAGCTTGTTGAGATAGACGACTTGTTGAACAACCAACTTCATCAACCCCGAGGTAGGATCGGAGACAAGGTTTCCTTTATCCTTTCTACTCACAGCCTTAACCGTTGGTAGGTCATTTACTTGCGATTGTTTATCCTTTGTCCAAGAGGGTGTGACAAGGGGGCAGTAATGGATGACATGACCTAGCTCTTTACAGTGAGAACATGTAGGAGGGATCCAGGGTATTCAACTTCAATGGTAATAACTTCGCCACTCTCTCTCTACTTCAACCGACGAAGGCAGAGGCTCATTCAAATTCCTCTCAACCTTGACATGAGCAAAGATAAGCTTACTAAATTCTTTGTAAACTCATCCATTTCCTTTGGTTCACCCACCAAGCCAGCAACTAAACTTATGCCTTTATGATGCATCAGGTCAAAAGGCATACCCGAGATGAGCCCAAATAGGTATTGCATCAAGGTCAGAACTCTCACCACCCGAGGCATCCCATTGAGCCACTAGAAACATACACTCTCCAATATACCACAGTTTCTTTTCAAGGATCTTTGTACGCAGGTAATCATTTGGGACACGAACCAACATGGAGTTACTCGCATGATTCAGGTGAATCTCTAAACGTTTACCTCTGCCCCAAATATGCGTAATAACACTTTGGATATGTTTATAGGTGGGTAGTCTGCCTTTGAACCTACCAATGATGAAATCTTTGTGGATATCAGCACCTCTTGGAAGACAGAGTCCGGAATACTGATTCGGGGCTTGCCAGCTGAAGTGAAAACAAGCTGGAGCAAGCCTAGTTAGAGATCTATCCGCAGATAACTTCAGTTTCTGGGCAAGGGTTTTCGGTGGATTTGGTAAACTGGGAGAGGGGTTGCTTTGGCGGAGGCAGGTTTAGGAGACTGAACAACAGGGACAGGAGTGGGAAGAGGGGGAGGTTTGAGGCGGTACGGTAGGGGGAAATGGGGGAGAGGAGGCTAGAGGAATGGTAGTTACGAGGGGGTCAAGTTCATCGCTTCAACGGAGATAAGGCAACACCTTGGTTAGTTTGTGATATAGCACCTTCCGCCACAGCTTTTGCCGAGGCAGTTCCTCCTGCGAAGTACAGCAACATGCGGGACCACTCCTCCTACTAGCGGGAGCTAAGATTGCGAATTGCTAATAAAGTGACGAGCAACCTTCGGAGGAGTACCAAGTAAGCCATCTGTTTGTGCGACAACTTTACTTTGCGCTACTGTAGATTTAGCTACGGAGTAACGGATCTAGGGTTTATCCCCAAATTTTTGTAGTAAGAATTAAGAATTGCTTGAGCCTGGGGTTCACCACCACATGAGTAGACTTGTGTTGCGCAGGAAGAGCCGAATAGTTCTCTCGGGTCAAAGAGAATAGTTGGAGTTAAGGGTTGAGGAACAGTAGAAAGAGATAGGGAAATTGGGGAAAAGGGGAAATCAGTGAGGGATGGGAAAGGAAGGTGGTCAGGAGGATCAGGTGGGAAAGGGGGAGGACGGTTGGAGTTGCCTTCAATCAAGATTGAAGGTGGAGTCAGGCTGGAAGAACATTCGTCAGAGAACCAGCAGTTCGCCATTTTTCCAAAATATGTTTACTTAATATGTGGAAATATGTGGAAACTTTAATAGGAGAAACATTTGTTTCAAAGATAAATCCCAATTTTTATTACATGAGGATCTATATCAAAAGAATTATTCATTGTCTTATTGCCATTTACTTAATATATTTGGGCCAACTTACCTAATAATAGAATATTTTGTCCTCCAGTCACTATTGTTCCTTTCCAATAGTAGTGTCACTATTAACACAGCTTGCAGTCTTGAACTAAATATAGAAATGTTTTTAGTGTAACATATTTTTTTGCCAACAACAAAACTATTGCAATTCTGAAAAAGACCCTTCTTTTTTGTTTTGGTAAAGTGGATTTAACGTTAAGATTATCTAGCTCTGGTGGAATCTCTATCGATTCCTAAAGTTATGTATGCAATAACTTTAAGATTTAACGTTAAGATTATCTAGTTTTGTTTAAAACTCGTTTTTATAGTTTTCTTAAAAATTAACTATGTTACATGAATTAACTTTATAGAAAAAGTATGGATCCAAGATAAAAGTCTTACAATGCAGAAACCATAAAATATTCACCAAATTATCGAAGTAACTATGATGGATCAAAATCAAATTAGACAGGATCAATGATTGTATTTGTACTAGTTATATTTATATTTTTCACGTAACACTAATTGGTCTAATATTCGATTCAGGAGATTGAATGGATGCAAGCTTCAGCTCAAGATCGAGTCCACCGGAGTTAGCCGACCCCGATACATTCGGATCCGGATATCCAACACAAGGATTTAGTAATCCTTGTTTCCAAACAATCTTTGAGGTCGACCCAGTATCATCATTACATATACTCTTGTGAAGAGTAGTACTATTTTCTTCAACCTTGCCGGCCGAAACCTGTCGAATATATAAATCTGACAATTCAGAATTATTTTCTTCTTCTAAGTCATAAAGATTATGTCTATAAAAGCTTAAAAATTAAACTAATAAAACCTTAACTGTTTGACACCAAAAAACAAACAAACGAAAACCTTGACTTTTTGGTTTATACAAACTCCGACAATTTAAGTGGTAAAAGAATTTTGGGAAAATAACTGTCTAAAACAACATAAAAATTCTTTTCTAACTTTTGAAGATGTGACTTTTGTTGGATACGAATTTTCCTTAAAAAGATATTGATGACTCTTTGAAATTTTTTTTTTTCATACATAGAGTTTAAATTCTTTTTCTTATGTATATAGAAAAGAGTGGAACTTGCCATATCGAAGAGGCTGGTACGGCGTCTCTTGTGATGGAGAGTGGTTGTTAGACGGAGAAAGTACTTCTGAGCATGACTTGCCACTTGTGTCGGCGATTTCGTGACGACGAAGTTTCTAGAGATTCCTCTCCAATCTCCCTTTCCAAGCTTCTCTAACCCAATTAGAAATGTCCGGTGCTCTTCCTCCGTCCATGGAACCCCTACACACAAAAGTAAATCATTGTTCTTTCGGAAAACTTGAACCAAAGCCGAGGCAGAATATCGAGTTATAGATCCTTGATTTTTCTTGACCACTCTAAATTTTACATGTCTTTTAGCGGTTGCATGCTTTAGACAATAGTCCAACTTGGATATACGTACATACAACTTCACCTTTATGTCAAAAAACAATCGAACCATCGGTGATAAGAAGAGGACTAATTTAACATATTTTGATCATCCAAGTCGATTATATAATAGTAATACTATAGAGAAAGAGACATGAAGATTGGATTTATGTTAAAGTTGCAACCTTTTTTGCGGTCGGGTGTTTTGTGAGCGAGACCGTCAGAGAGGTAACCGGCGAAGGAAGAGGAAGAGGAGGAGCATGCTGGCAAGCAATCCATGCTGAAGCTTTTCTTCATTGCGGCGGCCAAAATTGATGGAGGAGAAGGAGGTGGTGGAGAAGAGTTTGTGGTGTCTAGATGAACACCAAAGAGCCTAATTACTCTTGTATGGTAAGAAGAACATGTTCTTGAGTTATGTCCTACGTTTCCACAGTGTGAGCATCTTCTGCCCATTGCAATGAATGAGAAAGAGAATGAGGGACAGAGAGGGAGAGAGAGAAAGAGGGGTGATGTTGATGATGAAGAGGGATTTTGGGGTTTATGTAAAATGGTGGAGAGCATAAAGAGAGAATATGATTGGATAAACCAAGTTTATTTATTGGAGGATTTTATAATTTAAATTATGTGTTGTCCAAGTTGGTGTTTTCTACTTTTAGCCAATAAGAAGACGAGCTTACGTATAAAAAGACAAAAGAAGGAAGGTATGTCTTTATCAGTGGAAATTTATCATTAATATGGACTAAAATGTAGATTCTAATCTAATTGATTTGTGCTAACAAAAATGAAATCTTGATTTATCTTTGACAATTGACATAGTCTTCTTCTTATTATTACTTCAAAATTTCCGTGTTTATCCTTGATATAATCTGTGATATGAAGAAAGAACGAGGTAGCCATATCAAGAATGGAACCTATATATGTATTTGTAAATGATAAAGGCTAGCTATATCCTTTTGCAAAGTAAAATATGGATATATGGTTGTGAGAGAGAGAGAGAGGACTTGGATCCTCCAATAGTTTTGGGGAGGTGGGTAGTTGGATGACCTAATAAAATGTGGAAAAGAAAAATAACAAAAACGATTTACAATTTTGTAAGATAGAGAAACAAACAACAAAGGGGTCTTGTTTACATGAACAAAGACAAGTCTTATGTAGGATGTCAAGAAAAAAAGAACAAGTCTTACTTTTCTTTTGTTATTGTTTGATAGAAAATAATTTGGATCTTATAATACTTCCATGAATATATTAGTTGGACGGAAGAGTCATGTACGTATTTTTATTTAAAGATTGCCTGATTTGCTCAAATATTGTTATCGACACTAGGAATTAAAAAATAGTAGACAAAGCACTACCCACCATGCAATTAACTATATAGATTGTTTATGGTTAGAATTGGTAAATAGCAATATGGAGATTCTATTGCTAAGTTGGGAATGTAGAGCAACTATTAGAGAACAATGATGAGGATTCATATTGATCATATATAATAATCTTTTAATGGAGTTTCATATTCCTTTATATATACAGTTGTAGGCTACAAGCCTACATCGATCGATCATTTATAATTTGAATACTTAACTGGGGAGTCATGTTGATCATATAATAATTTATTTAAGTTGATTTTATCCCACATACAATAAAACTTCTATAAATTAATACTCTATAAATTAATAAACATTATAAATTAATAAATTTGCTGGTCCCAAGTCGGGCCAATGTAAAAATTAACAAAATTCGATAAGATAATAAGATAATATTTTTTGAAATTTTCATGTAAAATATGGTCCCAATAATATCATAAATTAATAATCATGTAAATATATATATTTATATATGTATGTTGATATAATAATATACTAGATTAGGACCCGTCTAGAGCACGGGTTGAAATTCTTTTATTTATATTGTAATTTTTATATACAATCTAATTTATGTGATTTATTTTAAAAATTGTTGTGAATAAAACATTATGCAATAAAATCATCTACTAAAACTGATAGACCCGTGCTAGAGCACAAATTTTTGTAATTTTTACTTAAAGTACTATAAATGTGATTGTTTTATTTGTTTTAAAAGTTATTTTTTTTAGGAAACACTATGCCATTAAATCATATGTTGAATATGACTTATGGAAATAACGTATATTTTGTATAGATTTTGATCCACGGTACACCGCGAATTAAGTTATTTGATAAAAAATAATAATTTGTTTGTTAACTTTTTGTTATAGTATTAATTTAATCAACTTAATTAGATATGTCTATTAATTTAATATTCATATTATTAACAAAATAGTGAAATGATATTTTACCCGTGTAGCACCAAATTAACAAAAATTTAAATTTATATTAGTATCTACTCAAACACGTCGTGTCATATAACCCTGTCGTGTAATATTTTAACTCGCAGTACACCATGAATTGTAATGTACTAATGCGTATAAACATAATAAGCATCATTATAAGTATGATAAAATTAAAAAACATGAACCGAAAGATGATACCTTATCAAAAGGTAACGATAGATTATTGATCGGTTTATTTTATAGTATAATCGGAAATCACTTTCAATCCGCGGAAAAGTGATTATTTTTTTAGATTTGTTTGCATATATATGGTTAACTAAATATTTTTTTTGAGATTTTATTTTATTCTTTCAAATAACTTGTTTTAGAAGATCTTAAATGAAGATTAATTCTTTGAAGGATATATTTTGGTGTAAAAGAGAATTAAGATTATTCTCCTAAAAATCTTGCGAAAATGAAGAGTTAAAGACTTTCAATGTGATGTAACATATATCTAATACAAATTAATATCATTTTTTTTTTTATAATCCATTTGTAACCTACTATTAAAATTATATAGTCTACAAATTTGAAGTTGTGTACTTCCGTTTTATTAAATAGGGGATGTTTCTCCTAAACCTCATTTCTGTATAACAATTGTAATGTTGTATTTTCAAACTATAATGATATAAAATATTCTATAACCTGTCATAAAAGTAGTTAAATTTTTTAAACTTTTCAATTTCTAGATATGCATTTACAATTTGATAATTTGACAAACTAAGAAAATATGACAATTTGATATTATTATTTATGTATAAGTGAATTTGTCTATAGCATTTGTAATTTATTCTCAAAAAATTTTCTAAATATTACAAATTCAATTACTAAACCATAAAATTTTCAACATCCAAAAGTCTAATTTTATTTTGCTAAAATTTTCTTATTCATAATTTTAGAAAATTTAAACAATTAAAAATATATCTATAAATTAATAATTATTAATTTACACTATAAAATAATAATTATTAATTTATAAATAAATTAATATCACTATAAATTAATAAAATGTATAGATCCCATCATTATTAATTTATAGAGGTTTTACTCATATAATATGATATGATGGGTATTTATGTTGATATACTAAGATAATCTATTAATGTCGATTCTATCTTATTCTACAGATGTAAGAGAGAGAGAGAGAGAGAGAATATGATTGGGATTCATTTTTATCACATAACTAATTGATAATCTATTAATGTTGTTGATTCATATGAGGACAACGATGGGGATTCAAATTTCATTATATGAATACAATCGTTGATTCGCACCAACATATATAATACGGCTACTTAATTCTAATCCAATTTTTTTTTGGAAAAAATTCTAATCCAATTACTGTATATTCGGTTTTAGTGAGGTAGGTGTAGGTCGGTTCCCTAAACTTGACGAGCGAATGAATGATACAGACTCATAAAACTTCTGAAATATGATTTTTAACATCATGAACGTTGCTTCCATATAACTTTAACACGTTCACAAGCTCCATCACATTCTTAGTAAAACTCTTTTAACATTTTCTTCTTCTTTCATTATCAAATTAGCATACATCATGATCATACCAAGAAATCCCTTTTTTAAGATTCCTAGTCCTCTCGGTTTCTTCAAACTCTGCCTTCAATAGTTCCATATATGCATGCTATAACATCCCATAGGTCACGGAACATCAGTTAAGTCCTCATTTTGATACTCCAAGGCTCATTAGTATTCTCCATTTGAGCATCCACAGCTATGTTTCTTTCTTGTTAGTTGTTATGGTTGTTTCTGAATTACCTCTGGTTTGCGTCAGCAATAACCGGACATACAATCTTGAGTTTGTGTCGGTTCGAAATTGATTGTACTCTGTTTTCCTCTGTTCTAAGAAGAGACAGAAAATTTAAGTCCACAATTACAACGATCGAAGTCCACAATTAATGCAAAGAATAATTTATAGATGAGTTCATCATCAATAACTATCACTTTCATAAAACCACGCAAAGCAAAAACCACAACCAAAAACCAAAGGCCAAAGCAAAAAAACAAAACCAAAACCAAACAAAAAAAGTTCATATTCTCATTACAACTACTTGTTCTTCAAGTTATGTTTCTTCATCGATTCGACCACTCTTGTCATCTCCTCATCCTGATTATCATAAGGTTCAGAGTGCAATAACACATGCTCTTGCTGCTTCAGTAGCATCGTCATCTGTTTCTGCATCTCCATTATCATCTTTTGATTCTGTTGCACCAACGACAACACTTCTTTTTGTCTCTCCATCGATCCCACTTGGTTTTGAGTAATCTCATCCAACGAGTATAATATCTCAGCTTCTGCTTGAAAAACTTCTTCCACGTTAACATTCTGAATGACCGATTCTTCCAAAGACTCTTGATCAGGTCTCATATTGTATTCATGAACAAGCAAGCAATCGATAAGGACACCAACAGAAAGTGTTTCTGCAACATCCACCAAGACTCTATCGAATTTGGGAGGTAAAGAGGAAAGAATCTTCTTCACCAGTTCCTTATCTTCAACCTTCCACCCACAAGACTTCATACGAAACACAAGCTTCATTAGTTTCTCAGTGAATCCAAGAATTGTTTCTGCATCACTCATTGTCATATTCTTGTACTCATTCTTGAGATCAAGAAGCAATCTAGCTTGAAATATAGGACCACCTACTGATCTCACCATCAAAAGATCCCATGCTTCTTTTGATGATTTAGCACAAGCTATCCATGGAAAAATCTCAACGCTTACTCCAGTCTGGATCATAGAAAGTGCATTCGCATCTTTCCGTTCCATCCATTGTTTCCACCAGGTTGAATAGTTCTCAGCCGCCGCCGCATCATATGCAAACGCATCATATGCAAACGAATCATAATTCACTCCTTCGAATTCATGAGATGTCGATGGAGTTACCTGCACCGGTTCTTGCTGATGAATTCCCATCTCCACCACATCCCATAAATCATAAAGTTTGAGAAACGTTTTCATTTGCGCACTCCAATACTCGTAGTTGTTTCCATCAAATACAGGAAGATTAACAAATGACGATCCCATTATAATCCTTAATCCTTGATTCGACTAGAACAATGATATCTCAGATAAAACCTTGAACTATGAAAACTGTTATGTTGTGTATTGTTTTGTATGAAGACGTGAATTGTTGTGTATGAAGAGGTTTAATTATATAAGGATAATCGATTATACAAATTGTTAATGGTACAATTAGATACAAGATAAGTCTAAATATAAGTAAGGATTTATCCTGATCAAACCTGATAATATCTCTACACAATTTTTTTTTTTGATTAGTGTTAATAATTAAGAAGAGTATTAAATTAATAACATATATATCATCGTCAAATCCTCTTCTCTCTTGTTAGTTCAAAAGATTTGCAAACAAAACAAATCTGATTGATTTTTTTTTTCTTACTAATGGCATGATTAGTTAAAGATTTTTTAAAAAAAATATCCTCGAAATCTTAGAAGAAGATCAGTTTTTTTTTTTTTATTTAGCTAAATACATTCCTGAATCCAAAATAAAATAAAATGACTCTTTGTTTCTTTGAATAGACTTAACTAACGAAACTTGACAAACAAGGTACGTCGTGTACTATTGCGGACACACACATCTATCACAATTAACTTCTCTGTTTTTGAGATTCCTCTGTTTAAGTCGCATGCTCTGTTTCAGATACAGAGTTAAACAAAATTCAAAAAGGCTTATATACTAACTGGTTTTAGCCTAATAATGATTCAAATTCATGTAACACTATCATTAAATCTATAAAATTCACATCAATAAGTTTAAAATCTTGAGAGTTGAAACTTGAAACAAACATTCTACGGATTATGCTGGCGCTGAAGTACAAGTTGACATGAAGTTGAAGCCTTATATATAGATTTTAACTCCTTCACGATCCTCCGGTCCTTCTTCAGGCCGTTGCGATGGCAAGAGTGATCAGAGGGGAAAAACCGAGAGATCATAGCCATGTTTAGACAACGAGCGTTTCCCAAAATGTATTCAGCTATTTCTTTATCTTCCGATCCTCCTACATAGCCTCGCCACTCAAGAGTTTCAAGATGGAAGGTCAAGCACACAGGAACAGTATCCGGTTTACTAACAGGTGTCTGTTGATCATTGAGATATTTTGAAGGTTTCTGTGGAAACTATTAAGACAATCTAAAATTAGGTAAAGAACAAACAAATGAGAGCTGTTTAATGTAAAACCGTAACATTTTGATTTACCATGTTGAGTTTGAGAGCTTTTAGATTAGGAGAACTTTTGAGAAAACTCAGAATTAGATTCCCCTGAAGTCCGTTGTGCAAATACAGCTCGAGATGAAGAACACGGTGGAAGATACTATCGGTAAGCTCCAGAACCTGCATGCCCTGAAGTACAATACCATCTTCAAAAAACTAAGTGATTGCGTGAAGAATGATCAATAAAAAAAAAAAAAAAAAAAAAAAAAGGTAATGAGTTTACCATTCTAGAGAAAGAGTGTATTGAAATTGAAAGACGTTCAACAGAGGTAAGAAATCTCATGAGTTTCTTATTCTTATATTCATAATCATAAGCTTCAATATGTGCCTCAGCTAACATGGGCATATCCTCAACAAACTTAAAGCAATAGAGACGACCCGAAATTTCTAAGTACTTCAAAGAAGGAGTATTTATCTCAAACATGGTGCTACGGTTTAATGTCCCTTCACATATGGATAATCTCTGTAAAGAAGGCACCGATATGGTAAACGAGTCCAGGCAGTTAAAGTGATCTCTTTTGACGAAGAGATTTAGATCTTCAAGAACAGGACAAGCTGATAAAAGAGTTGTGAAGGATTCTCGGCACGAGTATTTCACTTTGTTGAGGTGCAAACATTTCAAGGACTGGAAACAAACCGGGGTTGAAACATCCACAACTACACTGTTCTGGAGTTTCATCACGATCAGTGTTTGGTAGACATGAAGAGACCGTGAGAATCTAATAGGACTGTGACTGTCACTATTAGAATTGATTGTGATCTCAAGAAGAATGGACTGTATATTTGATAACATACTATCTATACCATTGAGATGTGTCTTAAGTTTGAGATCCAAACTCTTAAGAACCTGAGCTTCATGTGATTTCAAGTACATGCGACAAAATTTGTCAAATCGATGGGAGCCAACGTAGGGAAAAGAGTATTCATCAAGATCAAGTGTTGGCATCATCTTCCACACAAACTTCCATCGTTTAGACAATAAGCTTGTCGAGATGGCATGTCTTGCCGGAATAAACGAGAGTATTCGGAAAAGCAAATCGTCAGGTAAGTGACTAATCCTATCCGAATATGAAACCTCTTCACTTCCTAATCTTGGAGCTTTCATCGCCCAATCGTTGGATATAGAGGATGGAAAAAAAAAAAAAAAAAAAAAGCTGACGAGTTCAAAAGAAGTGCTTCAGAGAAGTAAAAACCCTAGCTTTTGTTTTTTTCTTTTTCGTTTTACTAATTTTCGACTCTTGATATTTGTACATATGTCATTTAACAGTTTCTAAATATTATTATAGCGATATTTTTCTTTTTATGTTACATAATTTGGATCGACAAGATTCTACACATAGCCAACACTATTACTTTTGAAAAAAAAAGAAAAACACAGTTACTTGGAAATTGGAATCAAACTCCGGTAAGTAAGAAAGAACCATAAGCTGTACTTTTAATTTTAACCATTGATTAATTATCATATTTTATTTTAAAGAAACTAGAGATAAGGTTTCTTTCCCAACAAAATTAGAGATCCTGTTTTAATTTAATTATATTATGAATCTGAGTTTATTCATTATTTTGTATAGACATTTTACTTTATTTAACTAAAAATTATCTTCAAAAGCTACAAATCTACAATCTAAAACTCTCTAAATTCTCAGTTATACACTTCAAAAATGTTAAAGAAAATCTATTAAATGACATTGATTAATATCAATTAAATATATCTTTAATAAGAAAATGCAGTCTTGTCTTTCTAATAAATCTTCTTAGATTTTTGTTTTAATAGATAACTTTGTGAATGAACAATCATAATAATGATGAATTCTAATATAAATACTTGAATCACATATGGTTTTGAGGTAAAGGCATCAATCAATGGAGTCTTCATTTTCTTTTACTCACATGGTCAAAGTATATTATAAGGGAAACGTCGTAGGGGAAGTCGATCTTTTCGCGTTCGAGAACTATAAGTGTCTCGTAAATGATCTGTCTAATATGTTTGGAGTGACAGTTAATTGTAAGTAACTTAAAAAAAATGTTTTTAGTTGAAGAACAATAAAATATATCATCTTACATTTTGTTTCTCGAAAGCTATCATCAAAACTATACAAGAAAAACAAGTACTTAGTTCACATGCATATTCAAAATAAATAAATAAGAAACTTTGCAAAGATATACAAATACACAAGTAAAAGAAAATATGTAGTCTAATTATTTGTGTTAGTGTGTTGTTTCGGAGTCTAATGATTTGTGCTAGTGTGTTGTTTTGTAGTCTAATGTTTTCTTTTAGTGGTGTACTGCTTTGATCAGGTCTACAAACTTATTAAATGTACAAACCACATACATAATTTATTTTTTCTAAGTAGGCGACGGAAATAGCTGTGTATGTAGAAATCACTATACGTTGACGTATACAGACAACGATGAATATTGGAGAATGGCCGGAGACATCCCTTGGGAGTATGATCCATCTCAATTATATCTTTCTTTTAAAAAAAAAAATATATAATCCCAGTTTCATGTGCCTTGACTCTATGTTTTGTTGCAGCAATTTTCTGAGTACAGTTCAAGTATTGATCCTTTGGAGGCCGGAACCCCAACCAACCACTTTACAACTCTTCAAATGAAGTGAACTATTATCTAATTATTTATGTATTTACAAAGTCAACTTATATAATTTATGTAAACAAAAACTATACTTTTACCAACTATTTAAACAATACTCGTCTCTCTTATTACCGGTCAAATTGTGTAATTGGTTAATATTAATGAGAAGAGATGTGAGTTCATTCAAAATCCGTTTTGGGGATGTAAGTTAATCTTGAACACATCAACGAGCAGACATGATACAATCTCTCGTCTTGTTTTTGTTATCTCACATAATAACCTAGAGAGTGAGTGACCCCTTGGGAACAAAAAAACAAAGAATAAACTAACCCGGAGAAAAATTTCACGACCGTATTGGGCTAATCAAGAGCCATATTTTTCTTCATAGCTTCATAAACAATGTACGTAATGCTTGCTGCTGGGACCACTTTGAGAAGATTGGGTAAGGGCATGTGCATCGGTTATGACTGATATTTGGTCCTTCAATTATTTTAATTTTATTTTGAGAGTTTCTTAAGTTTGGTATGAGCATTGGTGTCCTTCGAGTTCACTACAAGAAAACAGGCAATTTACGACTACGATTGGCGACTAAACTCGTAGTCGCCAAATTTAGTGACTACATAACGACTGTTTAACTACTACTTTACAACTGCTAAAACTTAGTCGTAAGTTAGTCGTTTTTTACCGACTGAAATGAATAGTTGGTTCAGTAGTCGTTAATTGGCGACTATTTTACGACTGAAAGACAAGAAAGTAATTTTGTCAGCAAACAGTAGCTAATTTGGCGACTACATGGTGACTACTGCGGCGAGTCGTTAATTTGGCTACTAACATACGACTAAATTAGTTAGTCGGCTATTTGGCGACTACTAAGCGACTATTGAGGTGAGTCGCAAACATGTCGGCCAAAAAGAAACACGTTTTATTCATTTGTGGGGTTGGTAAGCTTTGTTTTGTTGCGACTGTTAGTTTGAGTCACATCGGAGTCGTTTTACAGTCGGTATTCAGTCGCCAAATTACTCTATATATACCACACCTTCGTTTCTTATTTCATTCACACCACAAGCAAGAGCATTAGCAAGAAACAAATCGAGAGTGAAAAAAAAAATTCGAGAGTGAGAAAAAAAATTTTGAGAGTGAGAAAAAAAATTCGAGAGAGAAAAAAAACAAGAGTGAGAAAAAAAACCAAAAGAGAAAAAAAAACAAGAGTGAGAGATCTTTAATAATGGCGGGAAGTTCTAATTATAGTCATTTTCGGGAGTGGATGTATAAGAGGCTTGATGAAGTGACGGGAAATTTCACGGAAGAGTTCAGCACCGGGGTAGAGGAGTTCATGGCTTTTGCAAATAGTCAGCGTTTAGCACAAAATAATGGTGGTAAGTTTCACTGCCCTTGTGATAAGTGCAAAAATGGTAGGCGTCTTCCGGGGGGTACAATTTGGAATCATATTTTTTGCTATGGGTTTATGCCAGATTATTATGTTTGGTATAAACATGGGGAAGAAATTAATATGGGCATAAGAACGAGTTATGTAGATCCGACGTTTGTAAGTGGGAATGAAGAAGTGGGTAATGTAGTAGGAGATAGATATGTGGATATGGTGAATGATGCATTTTGTTATAACATAAATTTAGATGATAATTATCATCAAGATGGTAGTTATCAGAATGTCGAGGAACCGGTACTTAACCATTCCAAGAAATTCTACGACTTGTTAGAAGGTGCAAAAATCCATTATATGATGGTTGTCATGAAGGTCACTCACAATTATCCCTAGCTGCTAGAGTCATGCAAAATAAGGCAGATTATAATATGAGTGAAAAGTTAGTGGATTCGGTTTGTGAAATATTAACTGATTATTTACCGAAGGAAACCAAGCTACTGGTTCACATTATGAGACCGAAAAATTGATGCGCAATTTAGGCCTCCCATATCATACAATTGATGTTTGTATTAACAATTGTATGATATATTGGAAAGATGACGAAAAGGAAGATAAATGTCTGTTTTGTGGTGCACAAAGATGGAAGCCTCGGGAGGGCCGACGTAGAACCAAAGTACCATATAGTCGTATGTGGTATCTTCCTATTGCTGATAGATTGAAGAGAATGTATCAAAGCCACAAGACTGCAGCAGCAATGAGATGGCATGCCGAGCACCAAACAAAGGAGGGAGAAATGAATCATCCTTGTGATGCAGCGGAGTGGAGGTATTTTCAAGAACAACATCCTCGTTTTGCCGAAGAACCCCGTAACGTGTATCTTGGATTATGTACCGATGGGTTCAATCCATTTGGGATGTCTCGAAATCATTCTCTATGGCCTGTGATCTTGACGCCATATAATCTACCCCCTGGTATGTGCATGAATACCGAGTATTTGTTTCTTTCAATTCTGAATTCTGGGCCAAATCATCCGCGAGCTAGTCTCGATATATTTCTCCAACCTCTTATTGAGGAGCTAAAAGAGTTGTGGTCTACTGGAGTTGATGCGTACAATGTGTCCTTGAGTCAAAATTTTAATCTAAAAGCAGCGCTGATGTGGACGATCAGCGATTTCCCGGCATATGGCATGTTATCTGGATGGACAACACATGGTAAATTGTCTTGTCCAGTTTGCATGGACGATACAAAGTCTTTTTATCTACCTAATGGAAGGAAGACTTGTTGGTTTGATTGTCACCGGAGATTTCTTCCTCATGGTCATCCTCTTAGGCGGAATAAAAAGACTTCTTAAAAGGTAAAGACGCTATGAGAGAGTATCCACCTGAGTCTTTGACCGGTGAGCAAATTTACTCTGAGCGATTGAGTGGTGTGAATCCACCAAAACGAAGGACGTCGGTGGAAATGGTCATGAAAAGAAGATGCCGGGATATGGGAAGCAACACAACTGGCACAAAGAAAGCATATTGTGGCAGCTGCCATACTGGAGGGACCTCAATCTACGACATAATATTGACGTGATGCATACAGAGAAGAATTTTTGGACAACATCATGTATACTCTTATGCGTGTGAAGGGTAAATCAAAAGATACCATCATGTCAAGATTGGATTTAGTGAAGTTCTGTTCTCGGCCACACTTACATCTTGATAGTAGGGGTAAAGCACCTTTCCCGGCATATACATTGACAGACGAAGCCAGAACAAGCTTATTGGAATGTGTGAAACACTCAATTAAATTCCCAGATGGTTATTCGTCAGACTTAGCTAGTTGTGTTGATATGGAAAATGGAAAGTTTTCAGGCATGAAGAGCCATGATTGCCATGTTTTTATGGAACGGTTACTTCCATTTATCTTTGCAGAACTGCTTCACAAGAATGTCCACCTTGCGTTATCAGGTACTCGTTAATTAATAAATCAAAATTTTATTTGTTTATTAAGTACTTATATAATTCTTAATGTGATATTGAAGTTTGAATATATCTTGTAGGGGTTGGAGCATTTTTCCGGGACTTATGTTCTAGGACTTTGCATACAAGTCGCCTTCAAATTCTAAAACAGAATATAGTTCTCATCCTATGCAACTTGGAAAAGATCTTTCCACCATCCTTTTTTGATGTGATGGAGCACCTGCCTATACATCTCCCTTACGAAGCTGAATTAGGAGGTCATGTCCAATATAGGTGGATGTATCCTTTTGAAATATTTTTTTAAAAATTGAAAGGAAAAGCAAAGAACAAAAGGTATGCAGCAAGATCAATTGTTGAATCATATATCAATGACGAGATTGCATACTTCTCAGAGCACTATTTTGCCGAGAACATACAAACAAAATCAAGGTAAATGATCAATATTTGAATTTATTGTGTGAATATATATTTAATTTTCAATCATTTGGTCAGGTTAACAAGATTTGATGAAGGTGAAAACCCTGTATATCATGTGCCTGGAGTGCCTTCTATATTTACTCACGTTGGCCGTCCAAGTGGGGAAATGCATGATACATGGCTCTCAAGCCGAGACTATCAATGCGAACACGCATATGTTTTAAGAAATTGTGACTATTTCAAGCCAATTGAGAGGTATATATATAATCAAGTAGGGATCACTCAAATTATATATAATCTGCTATGATCTCTCATATATTTATGTTTGTCTTGTATATATAGTATGTTCGAGGATTTTCTTTCAGCAAAATATCCAGGACTTCCCGAGAAGGAACTCTCCGCCAAAAGAGCAGAAGAATATCATTCATGGGTTAAAGAATATGTGTGTGACAACAATACTCTATATATAAATACTTATTAAAATTATTGAAAATAACTTATACATATATATGCAGGTTACTTACTGGAACGCCACAAATCCATTTCCTACTTGGGTTCAAGAGATAGTGCATGGACCTTTGAACAAGGTCAAAACATGGCCAATGTATTTTACAAGAGGCTATTTGTTTCATACAGAGAATCACGGCGCTGGACGTAACACATGTAACTATGGGGTATGTGTTAAGGGTGAAAATTACACGGATGAATCTGATGCAGCGGATTTCTACGGAACCATAACTGATATCATAGAGCTTCAATATGAGGGGATGGTTAATTTGAGAATCACACTTTTTAAGTGCAAGTGGTATGACCCTGTTATCGGTAGACGCACTCGGATCAGCAATGGTGGTGTCATAGACGTACTTTCAACAAGAAAGTACAATAAATACGAACCATTTATTCTAGGTATATATATATATATATATATATATATATGTGTATTTATTTATCTATAAATAAAACATTATTGTTGATATGCTAATGTAACTTTCATAATTTGCAAATGCAGCCTCTCAAGCAGAACAAGTGTGTTATATTCCGTATCCATACGTTAAAAAACCGAAGCAAATATGGTTCAATGTTCTAAAGGTGAATCCGAGGGGAAACATTTCTGGAGAATATGTCAACAGTTCAGAGACAACTCTTTTGCAAACCGAAAATGATGATGCTGTATTGATGACTACAATTGAAGATATTGTACTTGACAATTTGGAAGAGGAAGTACACCCAATAAATCTAGATTACGGCGTTGAGGATGTGGAACCTGAAGATGAATTCTTGTGTAATTTATCATCTTCGGATGATGAAGAACCAGATGATGAAGAATCCTCCTAATTATGTTTATGTCAAATTTGTGCAATAAATAATATGTAATATATCATGAATTGTGTTCTAAATAATATGTAATATATCCTGAATTGTGTTCTAAATAATATGTCAAAAATATATATAAAATGTTATGTTTAAAAATATATAAATTAAATATATAAAATGTTATGTTTAAAAATATATAAATTAAAAGGATTAAATTAAGCCACTGATTAGTGACAATTAAGTGACTAAATTCAAAATACTTGGGTTTAATTACCCCAATCCGTTAATGGACCAGATTATAGACTCCTTAAACAAGCCCAGCCTTTTTAAAAAAATTTGTCTGCTTATATACGACTACTTAAGGACTGTTAAGCGACTATATTGAAACTGTTTGGGTTAATTAAACACGAAATCCATTTACTTGGTCCATTAACGGCCCATCACACAATTCTAACCCTAATCACTAACCTAATCACATAATCATTTCTCACTTTTCTTCTTCGTGTTCTTCGCCGTTTTCTCTCTAACCTCAAACCCTAATCTAATCCATTTCCTCTCAATCGAATCGAAGATGCCTCTTGTCAAGAAGCCTGGACGCAAGAGAAATGTTGCCCCCAACGCTTCTCTCAGACCCGGTGGCTCTAATCCATCGTCTAAGGTGAGAAGACTCAATCCTCTACCGCGTCAATACAACTTCACTCCGGCGGCTGAAAATCCTACGCCTCCGACGCCTCAAGAAGAAGTCAACGTTTCTCCCCAGATATCGACATCCGCGGCACCGCAGGTCAGAAACTATCCCCCACCGCAGGTCCTTTTTCAAAACTCCGTGAATCGAGTTGGTGTAGAGCATCCATCTCGGTCATCAACCGAAGTGATGAACAATCCACCGGTTCAATCGAATCCATTGGAAGATTCTGCGAGATCTCCAAATGCAGCCTCTCACGCTCAAAGTCATCCTTCTTCTCAAGGTCACAACTTCGCAGAGTCAGATCCAGTCTTGCCGGAACTCCAGGAGGACACGTTGAGGGCTCTAAACGCGATACTTATGGTGCCGGACCGTCATAAGTTCACCACCGTCCTCTCTCCGGAACCGAAGCCTAACACGACTTGGTATGTCTACTTTTTCAAAATTTTACAACCGTGTTCTAGTTAGTTGGTTGATTTTTGTTGTCTGATTGTAGTAAGTACTCTTAGGGATTCATGTCTGTTATTGGTTGGTTGATTTTTGTTGTCTGATTGGTTTAACTAACCGTGTTCTAGTTAGTTGTGAAACAAATTCTGAAACAACTGTGTTCTAGTTTGTAAATTAGTTAGACTTACAACCGTGTTTCAGTGTTTCATGTCTGTTATTGGTTGGCTTCAGATTGTAGTAAACGAGTGAATGTGTTTAATGTCTGTTTCAGTGTGTAGTAACCAATTTTAACTAACCGTGTTCTAGTTAGTTGTGAAACAAATTCTGAAACAACCGTGTTCTAGTTTGTAAATTAGTTAGACTTACAACCGTGTTCTAGTTTCTGTCAACCGTGTTTCAGTGTTTCATGTCTGTCAAAGAACTGACTTGATTCTTTTGTTATGTGAGGTTTACTCGTGATGCAAGATCAGCACTGGTTCGGAAGATTACTAGAGTTTTTACAAACAAATTTGATGGTCCATACTACAATTGGTCATGTGTGCCTCCGGATAGACGAGAAAGATACTTCCTTGAGTTTGCGGTATAGTTTTATGTTCTGAGGTTTCATTCATAGATAGGTTTTGATTAAGTTGTTGTTCACTAACGTAATTCTATTTTCCTTTTTCATAGAAAACACACACTTGGGATCCTTTAATAACAGGAACAGTGCAACAGTATTTCTATGACATATGCCAACGACGGATGAAAAACATGGTTAGCGACGTTAGGACTAGTCGAGTGCAACCTAAATGGATCGAGGGTGAGCTGTGGAAAGAAATGGTTGCTCAGTGGGAGACTGAAGAAGCACAAGAAAGGAGTCGAATCTATTCCAAAGCTCGCATGTCAGACCGTAATGGTCTCGGTCCTCACATGCACTTATCTGGGCCAACATCTTATCAACAAGTCAAACAAGGCTTGGTGAGTAACTTTGTTTTTTCTTACACCTTTGCAACTTAAACTTATGTCTTAACCCTTTTCTTTGTTTTTGTAACATTCCAGGAAGAAAAACTTGGGAGACTAGTGAGTCTCGGTGAGGTTTTCAAAGAGACTCATACAAAGCCAGATGGTACGTATGTGGATCGCAAGGCTGAGAAGATCTTTACAACTTATGAGAAAAACTTACAAGCTAAGCTATCTGAGATTGAGTCAGATCCTTCACAAGTTCAGGAGCTCACAGCAGAAGATTATACTGCCATCTTTCTTCAGGTAAAGTTACATTTCTCACAATCTATATTTAAAGAGTCTTTAACTTTCATATTCTCTACTTACAGTTTCACCTTTTTTTCTCAGTCCACCGAGAAGGATTCACGAGGTAATATTTTTGGGCTCGGTAGCCTCAAGGATCATCTTCATGGTCTTCTCAATGGCAGCAGCTATCATCAACAAGGACAGTCATCATCGTTTGTAGCATTGCAAGAGCAAATGAAGGAAGCTCAAAGGATCATTGAAGAACAAGTTGCTTATGCGACAAAACGTGATGCTGAGTTTGCTGCTCGTGAAGCAGAACATTCCAAAGTTGTGGCTGAGCAACAGAAGAAGATAGATCGCTTGGAAAAGTTCATGCAGAAACTTGATCCGGCCTTTCCCGAGTTCGATGAGTCTGAATCAAGTGATGCACCCATCGACCCTCCTACATAAAGTGCATCTCCTCCTTAGGTTAATTCTTAGGCTACTTATCTCTCTCTATTTCTTACTCTAATGAACTTGACAATTTGGGATGATGTGTTCTTCCTTATCACTTAAGAGAATCAGAGTGTTAGGTTCTCTCTTTTGGTTGTGACTTATGGTTCTCTCTTTTTGGAATGGCTTATGTGATGTACTAATTACAATTATGGTTAACTTTTGGTAATTAAAAATGCAAATTTTAAGGCTTTCTTTGATTATAAATTCGAGTTATCAGCAAACAAAAAAGAAAAGATTCTGGTTTTTAATCCCTATAGTCTTCAAATAGTCATTAAATCTAGATTTACATAGTCGCAACACAGTCGTCAAATAGTCGTCTCGTAGTAGCCAAGTAGTCGCTACATTTGACGACTATATCACAACTATTCTCAAACTAATCTCCTTCACATCGCTTTAATCGTTAAACAGTCAGCAAATAGTCGTAAATGTTTACTGACTACTTTACGACTATCTGTACACAACGACTGTTCACATTTTAATTAATCGTAACTTAGTCACAAAACAGTCGTAAAAAGTTACGACTACATTACGACTACTTTTACGACTACGTGGATTAGTCGTAACGTAGTCGCTATTTACCGACTAAATTACGACTGAATTTCCTACCGACTAACGTTTTATGACAACAGTGATTAGTCGTAACATAGTCGTAATTTATGAAATAGCGACTACTAAACGACTACAAATGCAGTCGTAAATTGCCTGTTTTCTTGTAGTGGTTGGTCCCCTGGAAAAAAAAAGTATTTTTTATTTAAAAAAAATAAATTATTTAAATAAATAAGTAAAAACATATTAAAGTTTTAATTTAAATAAAACATAAAACATTGACATTAAATACATTATAAAATTACAAAGTTACAAAAACTTGAAAAAACAAAAGATACAATTAAAACATGAAAGATTAAAAACATAAACCATACAGACATGAAAAATAAAAACAAACATTTTATTCAATTCATAGAATTTTTTTAATTAATCTTCATTATCTGGAAGATGTCCAAAGTTAGTCCAAATATGCTCAATCAAATTTTTTTTTAACCGTTCATGGACTTTTTTATCCCAAATTTCTGTAAGCCGAGTAATCGTAGTGCTCATATTTGAACCCAAACTGGCGGCACCGACGGTATATGTTTGATCCACAGCTTCTCCGTCTTGAAATTCAGAAACAATGTTTCGGTAACTGTATGTTCCTCTTTCATCCTCGATAAACATATTATGGAGTATTATGCATGCTCTCATAACATTTGCTATTTTGTTTTTATCCCATAAACGAGATGGATTTTTAATAACGGCGAATCTAGCTTGCAAGACTCCAAGGCACGCTCAACATCTTTCCGCACAGATTCTTGTTTTTTAGAGAAGAGAGAATTTTTGATACCTTGTGGGAGCCGGATAGATTGTATAAAAGTTTCCCATTTGGGATAAATACCATTGGTGAGATAGTACGCCAAATTGTACTCTCTTCCGTTGAAAAAGTAGTTGACCTCCGGAGCTTTACCGTTAAGAATGTCATCAAATACATTTGAACGATCTAGAATATTAAGATCGTTCATAGTACCTGGAGCTCCAAAAAAAGCATGCCATATCCAGAGGTCGTACGAAGCTACTACCTCCAGCACGATTGTTGGTTTTCCGGTTGATCGTGAATACATCCCTTTCCAAGCTGTTGGACAATTCTTCCACTCCCAATGCATACAGTCAATGCTCCCAACCATCCCGGGAAATCCACGTTTTTCATTTTCATACTAGGTCGTCGGGTGTGGGACGTCTTAGGTATTCATCGCCAAACAACTGGATTATCGCGACGGTAAACTTGTGCAAACATTTCCGAGCTGTTGATCCACCAATTCGTACATACTCGTCAACTATGTCGAACGAAGTACCATATGCCAATTGGCGAATTGCTGCAGTACGTTTTTGTATAGGTGACAGACTAGCCCGACTGGTTGCATCCTGGGATTGACGGAAATACTCGACTTCTGTAGAGAGACGTTGCACAATATGCATGAACAATGGCCTGTGCATGCGAAACCGTCGCCGGAATAAATAGTCCGGGTATGTTGGAGTATCACTGAAATAATCATTCCAAAGATTGTTGTGGCCTTCTTCTTGGTTTCTTGGTATAACAGTCCGTCTCTGTGGCTCTATTGGCTCTTGAATGAGATTAGAATTTTCCGGGAAATTATCAAAAAAAGCATCAAATTAATCATCCATGCCATCTCTTTGGTAGTGATAATGGTATGATGAAGATGCCATTTAAAAGAGAAGTTTTAAAGGAGAAGTTTTAAAAGAGAAGTTTTGATCTTGTTATCTTGAGGAGGAGAAATCGAGTTTTAAAGGAAAAGAGAAGTGGAGATCTTGTCTTACAAAAGAAACTTATTTATAGCAAATGATTATGGTCTTCCGTGTTACTGAATCCGTGACTCCAAGAAAAATGATCCGTGACAAAAGGCTCCAAACAATAATGATCCGTGACAAAAGCATCCGTGACAATAATGATCCGTGAATACAAAAGTATGATCCGTGAATACAAAGTATGATCCGTGACCATCAAGAGATATGATCCGTGAATACAAAAGTACTAAATCTGTGACCATCAAGAGATATGAACTCAAATTCATACAAAGGCCGTAGATAAATTCATACACGCATACCTAGTATTGCTACCACAAAAGCAATTACCAAAACCATCAATACAAACCCATTACTAATCCTATTTCTGGTCTTCCGTAGCTCAAACACCTCCTTCTCTAACCGGTCTATTGTCTGCGCTTTCTCATAATCAAACAGTGTTGGAAGGTTATCTACCTTCTGAGATAGGACTTCACAGTGTCTGCATATCTCCCGCATCTCCTCCGTAACAGCTTCATCCCACCACTTGTGGATATGCATCTCTCCCTCATCAACATTCCCACATGTAAAGAACCTGCATTAACATTCATAATTAGCAAACACTTAATATATAATTAGCAAATCACTTAATATTGAGAGTGTCATATACATTTGAAGATAAGTGGGGCTGTAGCATACCGTCTGTTGTCATATGAAGATAAGAGGGGCTGACCACCACAATAGCATACCTTCGGGAATCCAAACTCAACCTCCGGTTGAGGAGGGTATTGAGTCGCTTGAGCATTGTTCAAGCTACTCTCAGCCTCATCCATCCGAATCAAAGCCTCTATCTCCCTGTCCTCTGTGTCGTCAGAGTATCTACCATGTTGATCTGACGAATCAGGCTGAGAGTAGCTGTAGTCTTGGCCCATCTTACTTATTTGAAACATAAACAGAAAAAAACAAGAACAGGTTAAAAGATTAATCAAACAAGAACAGGTTTACACAGTTAGAAACGCAAGGATAATAGATTAATCAAACAAGAACAGGGTTACACAGTCAGAAACGCAAATTCAGACATATTTGAAAACAAAAAAAAGTAATACTGCCATTGGAACTTAGCTACTACGAAATTCATAAATAGCAACAACAATCTCAGAAATACTGAGCCACTATCTTATCCTTGATAAGTTGATCAGCTTCACTAAGTGGTTCTGGTTTGGCAAGAAGTGTGTCTAGTATGCCAAGCTTCTGTAGCTTCTCCTTTTCAGCCATATCCACCTTCTTTACTTCCCACATGCTCTTATAGTCAGCAAGAGCCTTCCCCTGAGCGTTGTTCCTCTTCGCCTTTGCAGCCTTGACACCTTGTGGCCTTTCCTCAAACACTTGCTCACTGTGTGTTGACTCGGATTGTGAAGCTGCCTCGGATTGTGAAGCTGCCTCGGATTGTGAAGCTGCAGCAGGTTTCCTCTTTGTTCTGACCGACGTGGAAGCATTGTTAATAGCGTTAAGGTTCATCCACTTCTGCTCAAACCTTAACATTAACCAGCAATGCTCCATTGTAAACTTCGTATTTTGTTCAGCGAAGTAGATGTCGTGAGCCATCTTTAGCACATCGTTCTCTGAGTTTCCACTGCTGTTGAGCCTCTCTGCTGCTGCATAAGCCCCGCAAAACTTGTTTACGCAATCATTGATCCTAAACCACCTCTGCTTACAGTTAATGTTCATCCCCTGTTCACCATTGGCCACAGCATGGGGAGTCTCTGCATAGTATTTGTTTACCCTCTGCCAAAAGCTTCCTCCCTTCTGTTGATTGGCAATGATCGGGTCCTTTGAAGTGTTCAGCCACGCACTGATAAGAATTTCATCATCCGCCGGATTCCATTTCTTTCTATCCTTCCTAACAGGGGTCTCTTGAGAAAGAGGTACATCCTGCGACTCTTGAGAGCTCCAAGGAGGTACTTCAGGAGCTCCATTGTCGCCAGGCGATGAAAAACTCTCATAAGGAGAGTTTTGTTGGTTATGCGACTCTCCTTGACTGTTGAGAAGCTCTAAATAACTAGAGGACTGACTAAATTGATTGTAAGAACTCATAAGAAGAAGAGTTTTGGATGATGAGGGTTCGGAAATGTTGTTGGTTTAAACAGGAGAGAGATAGAAGATGATGGATAAACATTGAAGGCGGGTTTGGTGTTTAAAAGGTGAAAAGATAAGAGTAAGAGTAATAAGTTACCAACTATTTCTCAACTACCTAAAGTCTAATCACAATTTAAGACATTACACAGCTTACACAACTACAAAACTACACAACTACAAAGCACAGTACAAAATATTTACGGTTTTAGTATATAAGTTTGATCACAACTAGATTATACGGTTTGATCACAACTATATAAGTTTGATCACAACTAAATTACGGTTTTAAATAGATCACTATTACACGCAAATCAATGAATGAGCAAAACTCTACACCAACCAAAGCAATTTATGATCAAGACACAACCAAAGCAACCAAAGCAATTTATGATCAAGACACAACCAAAGCAACCAAAGGAATTTATGATCAAACTTATATAGTAAAACCATTCATATAAATTTTTTTGCCGAGACAAATACAAAGCATTCTCGACTATTAAACAACCAAAGCATTAACATAAATAAAGCATTCTCGACTATTACACAACCAAAGTATTTACCTCTGACTCAATGATTCTCAACTGCTCCGTGACTTCCCGTGTTGTGTTGCTGTCTTCAAGTGACCCTGAGGAAACTCATGACCACCAAACAATATGCAAGGTATAGTCAGTTTTACTTTAAAGAATCAACAAAATCTAAACAAAATAACAACAATCTTAGAGACAAAAGCTTCCGGGTGCATTGACAAAATAACAAAGCTTCCTACTCATTCAATCATCCATCGTAAACTATTATCGACAACAATCGAACCATATACTAAACAATGGAAGACCAGACCTACCGAATCAGATGAAAAATTGAAAATACTTCAAAATTAAATCCAAAACCCTAAACTAATCACAGAACCCTAAATCGATATCAGAATAAAAAAATCGAAACCCAGAACCCTAATTCGAACTCTAATAACAAATCACATACCCTAAATTTTGAATCCCAGAATTTCAAACCCTAAATTCGCTAACGGCGTTGGAAAAAATTACCTCCTTTCACTTTGAAACCAGGGGATAATCTTCTAGATGATACCGTGGATGGATTCGTCTGACGAAATTAACGATTCCTTTCGCCGGCAAAACGAGTCACCGTCGAGAGAGATAGAGAGAGAAGAGAGAGAGTCGCAGAAAAAAAATGATCTCGATCCTTTGATTTTTTCGTATCCCCTACCCAAAAAACAAAATGCTCTCACAGCCTGCCACGTGTAAGGACGGACGGAGTAAACAACGTCCCCTACGAAGGAACGTTCCTTCAATAAATATCACATTTTGATTTAAATTAAATCCTTTTATTATGAAGGACGGTCGAAACATACGGCGCTGCAGATGCCCTAAGATGTAAATGCGGATGAGACAATAATAAAGTGCAGAAAGTAAAATAACACAAGAGCTTTGTTAACTAGGTTTGGTTTTTCCTACTCCCGGGGACTAGGTCCACTTCCTAATTTTGGAGCTTTCATCGCCCAATCGTTGAATATAAAGGATGGAAAGAAAAAAAACCCTAGCTGACGAGTTGGAAAAGAAGTAGGTCGTCATCAAAGAGAGTCCTCTGTTTTAGACGCATGCTCTATTTCAGATGAAGAGTTAAATAAAGTTCAAAAGGCTTATATACTAACAGTTTTTTAGCCTAATAATGATTCAAAGTCATGTAATATTATCATTAAATCTATAAAATTCATATAAATAACTTTAAAATTTTGAGTGTTGAAACAAACATTCTATGGATAAAGCTGGCGCTGAGTTACAAGTTGACATGAAGTTGAAGCCTTATATATAGATTTTAACTCCTCCACGATCCTCTGGTCCTTCACGATCCTCTGGTCCTTCTTTAGGCCGTTGCAATGGAGATAGTGATCAGAGGGGAAACATCGAGAGATCATAGCCATGTTTAGACAACGAGTGTTTCCCAAAATGTAACAGCTATTTCTTTATCTTCCAATCTTTCTACATAGCCTCGCCACTCAAGAGTTTCAAGATGGAAGGTCAAGCACTCAGGAACAGTGTCCGGTTTACTAACATATCTCTGTTGATAGTTGAGAGAAATTAAAGGTTTCTGTGGAAACAATTAAGACAATCTAAGTTAGATAAAGAACAAACAAATGAGAGCCGTTTAATGTAAAACCGTAACATTTTTTTTTTTGAATATTAAAAACCGTAACATTTTAATTTACCTTGTTGTTGAGTTTGAGAACTTGTAGATTAGGAGAATGTTTGAGAAAACTCAGTAGATTCCCATGAAGTCCGTTGTCCAAATACAGCTCGAGATGAAGAAGGCGGTGGAAGATACTATCGGTAAGATCCAGAACCTGCATGCCGTAAAGTACATTACCATCTTCAAAAAACTAAGTGATTGCGGGAAGAATGATCAATCAAAAAAAAAAAGGTAATGAGTTTACCATTGAATAGAAAAAGTGTATTGACAGATGTTCAACAGAGGTAAGAAATCTCATGAGTTTCTTATTCTTATTTTCATAATCAAAAGTTTTAATATGTGCCTCAGCTAACATGGGCATATCCTCAACAAACTTAAAGCAACAGAGACGACCCGAAAGTTTTAAGTACTTCAAAGAAGGAGTATTTATCTCATACATGGTGCGGCCACCGGAGAATGTCTCTTCACATATAGACAACCTCTGTAAGGAAGGGACAGATATGGTAAACGAGTCAAGACGGTTACAGCGGATTGTTTCGATGATGAGATTTAGATCTTCAAGAACAGGACATGCTGATAAAAGTGTGGGAAAATATTCTTTGCGTGAGTATATCACGTCGGTGAGATGCAAGCATTTCAAGGACCGGAAACAAACCGGGGTTAAAATATCCACAACTTCAATGTCAACTTCAATGTATTGGAGTTTCATCACGACAAGTGTTTGGCAGAAATTAAGATACCATGAGAATCTGATAGAAATGAATATTGGACAATTCGAAGTGATTGTGATCTCCAGAATAGTGGACTGAATTTTTGATAACAGACGATCTGTAATATTTCTACTATAACTCCTAACTGTGAGATTCAAACTTGTAAGAACCGGAGCTTCAAGTGATTGCAAGTACATGCCACAAAAATTTTCAAATTGAAGGGAGTCAATTTTGGAAATAGAGTATTCATGAAGATCAAGTGTTGGCATCATCTTCCACACAACCTTCCATCGTTTAGACAATAAGCTCGTGGAGATGGCATGTCTTGTCGGAATAAACGAAAGTATTCAGAAAAGCAAATCGTCAGGTAAGTGACTAATCCTATCTGAACATAAAACCTCTTCACTTCCTAATCTTGGAGCTTTCATCGCACAATCGTTAGATATCAAAGATGGAAAAAACCCTAATTTTGTAGCAAATGAGTTGATTAAAAAGAAGGTTCTTCAGAGAAGTAAAACCCTAAGCTTTTGTTTTTTTCGTTTTATATATTAATTTTCGACTCTTGATATATGTATATGTACATATGTCATTTAACATTTTCTATATATATATATATTGTAACACCCCAATCCAACGTTGTGGACCAATTCCTGTTTGTGTTGAAAAGAAATCCAGCCCATAAAAGCCCAACTTCTCTAATAAGGAAAAAAAACCTAAGTGTACATATATGTACGTAGCTTCGTTCTCGTCACCGCATCTTTTTGTCATCACTTCCATTGATTTTAACCTGGAAGATCATAAGAAAATATCGATTCTAAGCCTCAATCATTCCCTATAGTTAAAGTTGGAGGTTACATATATGGTAGTATTGTGTGTCCCCATCGAGAAAACGGAGAAATGGAGAAGTTTAGTTGATCGTCGCGTTTCCACCATCTAACACCGGTTTCATTAAGGTAAGGCATATCTTTCATGGATATATGGTCTATTCCATTGAGTATGCCTCTATTGGTTACTGAGATTGTAATGTATGGTTCCACAGTTGGTTTTGGTGAAGAAGAGGAATTCAGAAACATTGTCAAGTAGGGGTTTTGGCGACCTGTTTCCCGTCAGATCTGAAGGACCCAGATCACGCTTTTGGTGTCGTTGGATAGATCCTGCTGCAAGGAAGAAGTAGAAACTTTCGGTTCTTTATTACGAGGTAAAATTCATTCGCAGTTCAAGTTGCAAGTTGGTGAAAAACCATTGTTTTCTGAATCCAGAAATTAACTAAGTGTCAGAATCAGTTTTCAGTTTCGACTTGAGGTTTTGGTGGAAGAATTCCGGCGTTACCTTAGAACTTCAAGTCAGTTCGACGGTTGATACAGATATAAGGAGTGTTAGGGAAGCCACCTGAGCTATCATTATCACCGGAAAAGGTAACTCTTAGCTTCTGCGTTAGTTGCTTGTCGGTCAAGAATCATCTGCTTCTGTCAAAACCCAGAAACCCTAATACATGTTGAACTGTTTTTCTTCTGCTGCAAGTTTCAGATTGTTGCTAGCTGCTCCATCCTGCTTCCTTCCAGTTCTCACCAGCTCAAAGTCAGGTGAGGATGTGATCTGTTGATTTTGAACACCAAACTATTTTGACCGTAATCGTGTTATGCTTGGTTTAGGGATAGGTTGTTTGATTGTTTGTATGATATAGGATGATTAGTGATAGTATGTCTATTAATGACAGATATGTGTTACGTGAGTGTTTGATATTCATATGTGGATGTATGACCATTAGTGTCTGCATGAAGAAAAAGGATGTATGACCATTAGTGTCTGCATGAGTAAAGTGGATGTATGACCATTTGTGTCAACATGAGTAAGAGATGTATGGTCAATGGTACCTGCATATGTTACGAGTTGTTATATGATATTGTGTGGTGGCATGATTCGATGTTTTAGATGTGAGTTGTGTTTAGCTAAATATATAGGTTATATGTTGTCGAGGAAGCATGTTTGATTATTGGAGATATTAAGAGGTTTGTTGATAGCTTATTCTTAGACTTTGTGTATGCTCTTGCTGGTGTGCTTAGTTTTGTGTTGACGGTCCTGTGGACAGGCGGGATCGTTCTCACTGAGTAAAACTTGTTTTACTCACCCCTCTTTTCTCTTTCCTTCAGGTCAGGTTGATTAGAGAGTTTAACGCAAGTCGTCGGAGTTCTTTTGGTGTATTTGAGGGTTGGGGTTTCACATTTTGGTATCAGAGCCAAGGTTAAAGTCAAGCCGGTGCTGACCCGGAAGGCTAAGTTTTTTTTTATTAAAAAAAAAATGGTTAAAACGTTTTAAAAAAAAAATAGTTTTTCTAAGAAAAAGTTTTCAACATTTGAGAAAAGTGGGGGGGATTGGGGATTTAAAAAAAAAAAAACACCAAAGAGCGAGACTTGCGTTTAGAATTCCCGTAAAGTTTCAGTTTTGTAGTGGTGCTTATGTTGGATCTTGTGTGAACAGAGAATGGCACCAAACAGAAGAGGAAGGCGTCCTGCAAATCCCAGAGAAAACCAAGGTGGTGATGCACCAGCTAATGAGCAAGGTCAGCCACAAGTAGGAGAAAATACTGTTGCCGCTCATGCAGAAGAGATTGCTGCAACTCGTGCAGAGATGCAAGAGCTCCAGAACATGATGCGAGAGATTTTGGATCGACCTGTTTATGCACCCCCACCACCAGCTCCTGCACCTCGCCAGCCACCACCTGCACCCCCGGTTGCTCCACCTCAGCCACCAGCAAGATTTCAGTTTTCTTATTTTGAGACAATGAAGCTCATGGGTAATATGAACACAGAGTATTTCACTAGTGGAAATGATCAGGTTAGGGCTGATGATTGGAGGCAGATGTTGGAGAAGAATCTCAGGTCAGCTAGATGTCCGGTGGAGTTTAGGACGGATCTTGCAATGCATTATTTGCGTGGAGATGCAGGCAATTGGTGGAGGAATGTTGAGAGGAGCTTACCGGTTGATTATGTGCCTACTTGGGAGGATTTCTTGGAGGAGTTTAATAAAAAGTATTTTCCTCAGGAAGCTATGGACCAGCTGGAATGTGAGTTTCTGGAGCTTCGTCAGGGTATGATGACTGTTAGAGGGTATGATGCTGAGTTCACTCGTCTAAGAGGTTTACTGGGAGAGAGTATAGTGAACAGGAACTTATTCGCAGATTTATGAGGGGATTGAGGGCTGATATTCGTAACCGTTGCTCTGTTCGAGGTTGTACTAGCATGGTTGAACTTGTTGAGCAGGCCGCTACAGTGGAGAGGGGACTTGAGGAGGAAGCTAATGACCTAAGGAATACTCAGCTGAGGGAAACTAAGGGAAGGGAGTCACAAAAGCGAGTTTTGAACAACCAAAAGGATGAGAATGTTGAATCAAGCCCCAGTGTGTGACACATGTGGAAAGACACATTCTGGAGCGTGCTTGGCACACATGGGAGTGTGTTTCACGTGTGGAAAACCTAGACATACTAGGCCCGACTGTCCGGAAGGACGAGATACTTGTCATCGATGTGGACGTCCTGGTCATGTTGCAAGGAACTGTAGAACATCATGGGTGGGACAAAAACAAAGTAATCGAGATGGAGAGGAACTATTACCATTACCAAAGAGGCAAACACAAGGGGCTCGTGTATATGTTATGGGGAATCAAGAGGGCGAAAAACCCACTAATGGCATGGAAGATGATCAAATGAGGAGTTAAGGCCGTCAATGTTGAAGCATATCGGATATGAAAAAAAAAATAGTTTCTTTTGGGTTTCCAGCTCATTTATTGGATTCTAAGAGGTTGATTTTTTCAGCTTTAAAATTAGTGAGTTTGAGACATTATCTGTTACTCGATTCTTTAATGGACAACTGGACAACATAATTGTTTTCAAGAATTATGTGTTCAAATCTCAACTCATTAAGAAAGAAAACAAAGTACATCAAGGAATGATGAATTCGAGGACGAATTTTAATTAAGTGGGGGAGAATTGTAACACCCCAATCCAATGTTGTGGACCAATTCCTGTTTGTGTTGAAAAGAAATCCAGCCCATAAAAGCCCAACTTCTCTAATAAGGAAAAAAAAACCTAAGTGTACATATATGTACGTAGCTTCGTTCTCGTCACCGCAGCTTTTTGTCATCACTTCCATTGATTTTAACCTGGAAGATCATAAGAAAATATCGATTCTAAGCCTCAATCATTTCCTATAGTTAAAGTTGGAGGTTACATATATGGTAGTATTGTGTGTCCCCATCGAGAAAACGGAGAAACGGAGAAGTTTAGTTTATCGTCGTTTCCACCATCTAACACCGGTTTCATTAAGGTAAGGCATATCTTTCATGGATATATGGTCTATTCCATTGAGTATGCCTCTATTGGTTACTGAGATTGTAATTTATGGTTCCACAGTTGGTTTTGGTGAAGAAGAGGAATTCAGAAACATTGTCAAGTAGGGGTTTTGGCGACCTGTTTCCCGTCAGATCTGAAGGACCCAGATCACGCTTTTGGTGTCGTTGGATAGATCCTTCTGCAAGGAAGAAGTAGCAACTTTCGGTTCTTTATTACGAGGTAAACTTCATTCGCAGTTCAAGTTGCAAGTTGGTGAAAAACCATTGTTTTCTGAATCCAGAAATTAACTAAGTGTCAGAATCAGTTTTCAGTTTCGACTTGAGGTTTTGGTGGAAGAATTCCGGCGTTACCTTAGAACTTCAAGTCAGTTCGACGGTTGATACAGATAGAAGGAGTGTTAGGGAAGCCACCTGAGCTATCATTATCACCGGAAAAGGTAACCCTTAGCTTCTGCGTTGGTTGCTTGTCGGTCAAGAATCATCTGCTTCTGTCAAAACCCAGAAACCCTAATACGTGTTGAACTGTTTTTCTTCTGCTGCAAGTTTCAGATTATTGCTAGCTGCTCCATCCTGCTTCCTTCCAGTTCTCACCAGCTCAAAGTCAGGTGAGGGTGTGATCTGTGGATTTTGAACACCAAACTATTTTGACCGTAATCGTGTTATGCTTGGTTTAGGGATAGGTTGTTTGATTGTTTGTATGATATAGGATGATTAGTGATAGTATGTCTATTAATGACAGATATGTGTTACGTGAGTGTTTGATATTCATATGTGGATGTATGACCATTAGTGTCTGCATGAGTAAAGTGGATGTATGACCATTTGTGTCAACATGAGTAAGAGATGTATGGTCAATGGTACCTGCATATGTCACGAGTTGTTATATGATATTGTGTGGTGGCATGATTCGATGTTTTAGATGTGAGTTGTGTTTAGTGAAATATATAGGTTATATGTTGTCGAGGAAGCATGTTTTATTATTGGAGATATTAAGAGGTTTGTTGATAGCTTATTCTTAGACTTTGTGTATGCGCTTGCTGGTGTGCTTAGTTTTGTGTTGACGGTCCTGTGGACAGGCGGGATCGTTCTCACTGAGTAAAACTTGTTTTACTCACTCACCCCTCTTTTCTCTTTCCTTCAGGTCAGGTTGACTAGAGAGTTTAACGCAAGTCGTCGGAGTTCTTTTGGTGTATTTGAGGGTTGGGGTTTCACATATATTTATATATATATATATATTTTGTAGCAAATGTTCCTTTCTTTTTCTTTTTACATAATTTGGTTCGACAAGATTCTATTTCTACACATAGCCAACACTATTACTTGGAATCAACTCTGGTAGGTAAGAACTATAAGTCGTGCTTTTAACCATTGATTAAAGAGAATTTCTTAAAAATGCCCCTTTTGATATACTCTTTTTCAAAAATATCCTTTTTTCTGGCCATTTTTATTTTTGCCCTCTTTTAATTTTTAATGACCATTTTAACCTTAGATGAAAATTATTTTATTTAATAAAAAGAAAAACAAAATTTTCCCGCCAAAAAATTTCCGAGATATTTTCCCGCCAAAAAATTTTCGAAAAAATTTTCCCGCCAAAAATTTTTTGTCAAAAAAATTTTGATAAAAAATTTCGACAAACAAATTTTCCCGCCAAAATTTTTCCCGCCAAAAAAAATTTATAAGATTTTTAAAAGGTTTTATAAGGTTTTTACAAGATTTTTTAAAGAGTTTTAAAAGGTTTTTAAACAACTTGTAAACGCTTTTACAAGATTTTTAAAAGGTTTTTAAAAGGTTTTAAAAGGTTTTTAAAAGGTTTTCGAATGGTTTTTAAAAAGATTTTTAAAAGGCTTTTAAACACCTTGTAAACGCTTTTACAATGTTTTTAAAAACCTTGTAAAAGTTTTTATAAAATTTTTAAAAGGATTTTAAGAGGTTTTTAAACACCTTGTAAACGCTTTTAAAACTTTTTAAAAGCATTTACAAGCTTTTTAAAAGCATTTACAAGGTTTTTAAAAACGTTTACAATGTGTTTAAAAACCTTTTAAAAACCTTGTAAACGCTTTTAAAAGTTTTTTTAAATCGTTTACAATGACCTTAGTGCAGTGGCCAAAGGTAAGTCCTTAATGCACAAAGCACCATCACACCAGGGATCGAGTCCCGCTCCCTACGAATGTAGGGATTAGGCTAATGGGCCGGCCTGTTGTGGTCCTGACAAAAAAAAAAAAAGTTTTTTTAAATCGTTTACAATGTTTTTAAAAGGTATAAATTTCAATTTTTTGGCGGGAAAAATTTTCGATTTTGGCGGAAATTTTTTTTTTTTTGCGGGAAAAAATAATTTTTTCGGGAAAAATTTTCGATTTTGGCGGGAAAAAAAATTTTTGCGGGAAATTTTTTTGGCGGGAAAATATTTTCGATTTTGATGACTGTACATTCTTACTGTCACTCAAAAAGGGTAATTTGGTCATTTTGTATATAAAGAGGGGTAGTTTTAAAAATGGTCAATATAAAGGGGTATTTTTAAAAAGAGGTATGGAAAAAGGGATATTTTTGAGAATGCCCCTTGATTAAATAAACTTTCCAATAATTATCATATTTGATTTTTTAAAAATTATCAAAAAAAAATATATATATCATATTGATGAAGAAATTTTAGTGTTTCTCTATCATCATCTCAAAATCAAAGCCACGTATGTGCGTGTGTATCATTGTATGTGACAAAATAATCTTAATGAAGTTTCAAAATTTTGACAAAAAATAAATGTAATATATACATTATGGATCTTTAAAATTATGTTACTCACATACAGTAATACAGAACTCCTCTGTTCCATCTACTCTGTTTCTCTGAATAAACCCCTGAAAGATATGACTTAAATCATATAGAATCACGTTATTATATATATCTACACAATATATATATATATATATGTATTGTGATGTATTATATAACCTAAATAATTTTTTCACTGAAAAGTAAACAATTTATTTGTAGAAGAAGCTCCTCTGCTTATTTTTCTGTTAAAGGAAAATAGAAACTCATATGTCAGAGTTAAAAACAAATTTAAAAGCTAATAATACTTTTGATTACCAACGGGTAAATTTTTATTAACATTGTCTACCTGCAATCAGAATCATTGTAAAACCATTTGAAAGGCTAAGACAGAGTGTTTTTGAATTTACTGTTGGTGTTACCACCTCCTAGAAAAGACCATGTTTGGTAAGTTTAGCTATTATATACCCACAATGACACCATATGTCCATATGCAATTTACGACATAATTCTATCATATCAATTAGACAATTACAATCATGTTATTCGATTTTGTTATTTGCAAGGGATTTGATGACCATTTATTAGATGCACTCTCACGTGATCCAAAATTGCATAATTTTATGATTCGAGAGAGAATGAAATAAGTAAAGTAGAGATTACTAAAATGAGTGTTTAAATTTTAATTATGGAGATACAGACCACAAACAGTTCAAATTAAATCGAACTTCATAATTGTTGCAGACATTAATACTCCTAAAATCAAGGGCTCGTTATATACCTCTCAGGCTCACACTCAACTAGTATAAATTAACTCTCTTTGAGATCATTGTAAACACAAGTTCACAAAGAAGAGTCATTCTAAAAACACTCAAAACATACATACTTTTTTTTTTCTTTTCTTTTCTCAGAAATGGCTAAAAAAAACTCAATTCTTTTTGCCACTATCTTCTTTGGTTTGATAGTCATGTCTTCATTGGCTAGTGAAATATCAGATTCAAACAACGAAGAAAACAAGGCGATGGTGTTGACAAAAGAAGTAGAAGTCGATCCAAAAGGGTTACATCCCAGAGAATGTATCGGGGCGATCAAGAGCGTGGAAGGTTGTTTTGAAGCAATTGGTGGGATGTTCAAAGGAAAGTTTCATGGATTGAGACGTACTTGTTGCAAAACGCTAAACGGGATTAATGATAACTGTTGGCCCTCGTTGTTTCCCGGAAAACTCTACCTACGTATCACGCTCAAACTAGTCTGTCTCTTTAGTGAGATGCACGAAGACTTTATCCATAATAAGTACTAGCGAGTTAGTATTATATTATATTTCTGCTATTTTTTCTTTTGGAAAAATAAGATGTGGTCAATCACGTCAATGATGTAATCTTCTCATGTTTATTTAGATCAATAAAGGATAAAACCATTTTTTTTAGTTTCTAATCTTCCTATGCAGCAATATAATTACTATTTGGACCTTCTTAATTATAAAATTGGATTAGATGAGTATTTGATGATGATTTACATATATACTTTTGTTTTTTTTTGTTTTTGAAACCAATGATAATTTACATACTTGCAAACTAATAAAGTAAGGGGTTACAAGAGTAGGTTGAGTTAATTGGGATTCATTACTGTTCAAGTTATAATATCAAAGAAGAATCTCAATCGTATCAGTATGTTGGTAGAACTAAGTTAGCTAAGATTAGTTAAGATAAGTAAGTTGTTGTAATCTTAGCCTAAAACTTGTGATGATCATACCTAGTATGAGGAGTATGTGTGTGTTTTGATGATGTTGTAAGATCCATCCTTGTGATCAATATTAAAAATGTAGACAATCAAAGTGCTATCCCTCTAAGCTTCTTTTTTGTTTTTACTTAGACAAAACAGAGAGTAAAACAGAGTGAGAGAAGTAAAGAGATATATATATATATATATAAAGAGGGAACGGACCTGCAACTTGTAGAAGTGATACAAGAAGGTCCTGACCTAAGTGAGAAGAGTTGGTGGTGAACCTCTCTGAAGGTGAACAGAGGAAGAACCAGAAAATGCAACAATTTATAAAGTATCGTAAAACAATAGAATCGTAACAAGCTTCACTGTTTACAAGAAAAGAAACTCCCTTTGTTCCATAGTTTTTCATACAATCAAAACGCTAATAAAAAGGGGGAAAAGTTTAACAATTCTTATGCAAATTCAGATTCGAATAATAAAAATTATCTCTTTCTAAAAGTTCAAATCCAAGATATGATGACCCAAATCTATGAGAAAATTCTAAAATTTAACTAAAAGCTGACACATGGTTGAAGCCTTAGACATAGATTCCAACTCCTTAATCATCAACTGATCATTCTCCATGCCCCTTGAATACAGAGAGATTGTAGCATTCTTCAAATAACGAGCGTTGTTCAAAACGTACGCCGCAGCTTCTATCTCTTCATATGTTCCTGCGTAGCCTATCCACTCAAAAGTCTCGAGACGGAAGCTCAAGCATTCAGGAACCGAGCTTGGTTTAGAGACTGAACATGGTTGATCATCGAGAGTATAGTTGGGATGTTGCTGCTCAGAAACAAAAGACATTGTATTAGATCAATTCAAAGCTCTCAAAACACAATGCTAATAAATTGGAGACTGTGACTTTTACTTACGTGGTTGAGCTTGAGTGCTCGTAAAGACGGTACATCTTTCAGCAAACTCATAAGTAAATTGGACCTAAAGTTGTCGTAAATGTCTAACTCCAAATGAAGAAGCTGCTTGGATATGAATCTATCTGTAAGGTGAAAAACCTAAACAAGAAAACAAAGGTTATAGTGTTATCTTTAAAAAAAAACATAATCAAGCTTGCGGGAGAAGAAAGAAGTGAATTACCATTGAAGGATACAAATCTAGGGAAAGATGTCCAACTGAGGTAAGAACTTTAGGAAGCTTCTCATTCTTTGACAGATTAACTTTAACATCTGCCTCTACCAACTTAGGCATATCCACAACAAAACTGTAACAACCTACGCGATCGAAGATCTTCAAGTACTTCAACGAAGGAGCAGTAATCTCGACGATGGCCTTGTCGTCAGCATAATAGCTTTGTTCTTTAGTGAAAGATAATCTCTGTAGAGAAGGGACTGATATGGTGAACACAAAACTGCCTACACTGCAAGTTCTTTGGATGAAGAGATCTTCAAGAACAGGACAAGCCGATAAAAGAGTGGAGAAAGAGTCTTCAGACTCGAACTTAACACATATAAGGTACAAAATTTTCAGGGATTGGAAGCAAACGGGAGACTTAACAACATCAACAAGAATATGTCCTTGTAGTTTCAAGACAGCTAGTGTTTGGAAGACATTAAGGTTCTTTGGGAAACTGATAGTACTGTAATAACAAGGATAAGTAGTAGAAGAGACTGAGATCTCAAAGAGAGAGGAATGAATAGTGTTTGGGGATGAAAACAGAGAATCTAAGGAATCAGAGTGTTTCCTAAGTTTGAGATTTAGGGTTCTGAGAAGTGGGGCATCATGTAATTGCAAGGACCTGCCACAGAATTGGACAAAACCTCCAACGGAACCAATGTTGGGACAAGATTTTTCATCATACACAAGAGTTGACAACATCTTCCATACAGGTTTCCATCGTTTAGACAATTGACTTGTGGACATTGCATCGCTTACCGGGATTAGTGAGAGAATTCGGAAAAGCAAATCGTTAGGTAATTGGCTGATCCTATCTTCGTACGTAACCTCTTCGGTTCCAGATCTTGCATCATTCGTCGCCATATCGTTAGATCTGATGGAAGAATATTAAGAAAAAAAACCCTAGTTTTTGGCTCACGCGTAGAAAGCAGGCGTATAGGATTAGAATGACAGAAATGAAACTCTGTTTTTTTTGTTAATCTTTTTTATAAGCCTTTTTTTAAATATAATTACATAAGATAAGATCAAATTTATTATGTACTGTACATTTGGAGAAAATGTAAATTAAAAAAGAAAAAAAAGTGGAAAGATCTCACCTTAATAATTTCTCTTTGATTTTGTGTCAAAAATTAAATTTAAGTTCTATATATTTATCACTACAGATCTTTTCGTCTAAGTAACTAGAATAAGAAGAAAACACAAATGACAAAAATCATCTAAAAAGGTCAAAAATGTTACAAGGTGACATTACATATTCAGATTTTGATTTTCACATAATAATGTAGATCTGATGGAAGAATATTAAGAAAAAAACCCTAGTTTTTCGCTCACGCGTAGAGCAGGCGCATAAGATTAGAATGACAGATATGAAACTCTGTTTTTTTGTTAATCTTTTTCTAAGTCTTTTTGGCTTTATTTTTTAATCACATAAGATAAGTTAAAATTTATTATGTACACATTTGGAGAAAATGTAAATAAATAAATAAAAAATGGAAAGATCTCACCTTAATAACTTTGATTTGTGTCAAAACTTAAATTAAAGACTAAGGGCCTGACTGGTTCAAACGCAGCGTTTGCAGTTGCGGTTGAGGGAGATTGCGATTTTAAGAGTTATTAAGCATTTTGAATGACTGGTTTAGCGTTTTAAAATGGGTGCGTTTGCGGGAGATTTACGACTGGTTGACCAATAGTTGGTTGCATTAGCGGTTAAAACATAATAAATGTAATATATAATTATATAAATGTTTAAAACCACCAAAAACTTTATTAAAATTGATTTATAATTAAAAATCATTAAAAATACTAAAAATAATAATTCAAATAACAAATAAATTTCATATTGAAACACTTATTTAGCTTTTCACCCAAAATTTAGTCAAGTAATGTGATAAATGACAAAACATATGCTTTAGATTATAGATCTTCTCTGCTAAATCTCACACACTAATAAATTCCTCACATTAAATTACAAGGTCAAGGTAAATTAATTATTAAAGAGTTGAGAAGAGTCATTGGTGATTTGTTTAATATATTTACAAATAATCTTATTTTCTTAAACTTCAAATGAAATGTTATATTTATTTATATTTATTTGAACGTATGTGCGATGAGCCAATAGTTTTACATAATGTTTTCCAGTTTTTTATTAATCGGAATCTTATTTTTTTAAATTGTTTATATTATAATCTCCTCAATCGTATTTGTACTTCATTTTCTCTCATCCTTAATGGGTACAATGGTTAGGATAAAAGAAAAAAAATTAGTATTTTTGAGTTGTTTTTGTTTTAAAAAAAAAAAATCAATCGCAACCGCAAACGCTTGCGGGAAGCAGCTTTTGAAATTCAGTGGTTAGGAGCGATTGGAAGCGATTTGTTGGCACCAATCGCTAGCAACCGCTACCACCCGCAAACCTGCAATAAACCTTTGGTAAAGAGTACTTTTAATCTTTGGTAAAGAGTATTTTGTTAGCTCACATGCAATAAACCTGAAGATGTCCTAACTCTCCCAATACATGAGCGACTTAAACCGTAAGGCATCTCCGACATATAATTTTATCAGAACCAAAATCATCTAAAAAGGTCAAAAATATTACAAGCTGACATTGCATATTCAGATTTTCACATCAAGCTGACGACTTCTTTCACTTCCTCTCTTCCTACAAAGCCTCTCAATTCAAGAGTTTCAAGATGTAATGATACGCATTCAGGAACCAAGATCGGTGCAGAGACTGGAGGAAGTTGATCCTCGGACCCTCGGGTCGTATAACTATAATGGTTCTGTGAAACATATATAAATGCATTTTTAAGCTCTCTTGAAACAGAGATCAGTAAGTAACTAAAAAGGGAAATTAAGTGAAACATTTTTCAATACCACGTGAAGCTTGAGAAGTTGTAGTTTAGGGGAATGTTTGAGCAAATGCAGAAGCAGATTAAGCGGAAGTTTGTGGGAAATATGTAGTTTCAGACGAAGTAGCCGATGAGAAATTCCATTGGCAAGAGGTAGAACCTGCACTCCACAACATTATTTAGCTATTACCAAACTCCAAACGCATATAAAATACCATCTTTCAAATAAAACAAGACCGAGAAGGGTTATCTAGTTACCAATATGGTAGTAACTCACCATTGAAGGATGTATATTTTTTATTGAAAGAAACTCTACCGAAGTAAGCAATCTGATCAACTTCGCAGCTTGGGATTGTGAAAGTGTAACTTTTGCACCCACCAACTTAGGCATATCTTCAACGAATTTAATACAACCACTCCATTCCATCATCTTTAAGTACTTCAAAGAAGGAGCAATAATCTCGAATTTTAGGTCACCGTAATTAGAATAATGGACATTGTCAGTGATGTGTAATCTCTGTAGAGAAGGTACTGATATGGTGAAAGGGTAGGTGCGATTATAGCTATTTGTTTCGAAGAATAGATCTTCAAGAACAGGACAAGCCGATAAAAGTCTCTCCAAAGACGTTTTGGATGACAACAACACACTTATGAGATGCAAACTTTTCAGGGACTGGAAACAAACAGGAGAATCAACAACAGTATCTACAGTAATATTGCCTTGGAGTTTTAAGACGACTAGTGTTTGGAAAACTTTAAAGTTTTTTGGGAAAGCTATAAAATTCCTAGATAAAGAAGTGATTGAGATCTCAAGGAGAGTGGAAGGAAGGTTTGGGAATAACAGATGATCTATGACTTTGGAAGCAGCTTTCTTGTCAAGTTTGAGGATTAAGGTTCTAAGAAGCGACGCTTTAGGTAAAGACATGCTCAAAATTGGGCAAAGCCAAGGAAACCAATAACGCTGGGACAAGTTCCATTATACACAAGTGTTGGCATCATCTTCCATACAGGTCTCCATCGTTTAGACAACAAGCTTGTGCTCATTGCAACTCTTACCGGAACTAAGGAGAGTATCTTGATGAGCAAATCGTCAGACAAGTTACTGATTCTATCAGAATTTGTAACCTCTTTGATTTTTAATCCCGCAGATTCCATCGCCAACCAGAGATTAGAAAAGTGCTAGATCGCTTCGTTAGATCTCAAGGAAGAATAAAATTCTTTTTTTTTGTGTCAACGAATAAAACCCTAACTTTTGGCTTAAGACAGGTAATAAAACTAGAAAATTTTGGTCGGTCTTTCTAATTGTCTTCTGGCTTTCTGGGCCTTGGCAGCTATATTAATTGGGAAGTACAAATATAAAACTAACAATATAAAGTATCAAAAAATTACATTGTATTGGTAAAGGCAAAAGTTTAATTTTTTTGTAAGAATAAAAATATAATTTAAATATAAGACTAAGAAATTTTTTAAAATAATTATTAGTTTTAAAAATATATATTTTCTCCCTCTAATTAATTATGGACGAAAGTTATTAATTAATTTAAAAAAATTGTAAACTAATCAGAATTTTAAAAAGTTTCTATATCTAAGTATCCAAATTTTTATTTTAATAACTATATTTGGAAGATTTTGTTAAGATTTTACATTATCATTCTCTTACTCATCTTTCTTTTATTTTATTTACAATTTTTTTTGAATTATCATAAAATACAAATGATAACTAGATATGTAGATTTTTTACTATATATGTTGTGATTTGAATTTTTAAAAGCAAAGAAATATTACTCAATTTATGATGAAAAAATGTGTGTTTTTAATGTTCCACATGGCGGGTTGGTAAAAATAAAATTATGTGATTAATAAAATCATAAAATTTTATTTGCTCACTATTAGAATATAATAATAAATACTTTAAAATAATTCACAAAACAATGATGCAAATGCAACAGACAAACAATATAAAATGATAATATACATCAAATTAACAAATTAAAATATTATAATATTCTAAAATAATTAGTATTTAAAAAGCTATGTAGATTTACCAAACAATTATAATATTAAAAGTAAATATTGTCTCACGCGTAGAGAAGCAGGATTAGAAATGACAGATATGAAACTCTGTTTTTTTGTTAATCTTTTTCTAAGTCTTTTTGGTTTTTTTATAATCACATAAGATAAGTTATAATTTATTATGTACTGTACATTTGGAGAAAAATGTAATTTAAAAAAAAAAAAAGTGGAAAGATCTCACCTTAATAATTTCTCTTTGATTTTGTGTCAAAAATTAAATTTTAGTTCTATATATTTATCACTACAGATTTGTTTGACTAACTAGAATAAGAAGAAAACAGACAAATGACAAAATCATCTAAAAATGTCAAAAAAAAATGTAGATTTAAGGGAGAGGTTAAAACAATACTCCCTCTAGCTTTTATTACTTATCATTTTGGAGAGATTTCTTTGTTTTATATTATTTTTCATCCTTATTTTCCAATGTAATTTTAACAATAAAATTCCAAATATAACCCTATTAAACTAACACAATAAATAGCATAATAAATTATTTGTAAGGTTAAACTTGTTAATTTACACAGTTTTTTAATTTAAGTAAATAAATTTCTCTAGAATGACAAAGTAATTAAAACCGGAGGGAGTATGTTCTTAACTCGAACTACAAGCTGACACAAATTCGAAGCCAAAGAGATAGATTTCAACTCCTTGATCAGCATCAGATCATTCTCCCCACCTGGAGGACCTTCTGAATATATAAGGATTGAAGCGGTTTTTAAACGACGAGCGTTTTGCAGAATGTAAACGACGACTTCTTTCACTTCCTCTTTTCCTACATAGCCTCTAAATTCAAGAGTTTCAAGATGGAAGGATACGCATTCAGGAACCGAGCTCCATGCAGAGACTGGAGGAAGTTGATCCTCGGTCCCTCGGGTCGTATAACTAAAATGGTCCTGTGAAACATATATAAATGCATTTTAAGCTCTCTTGAAACAGAGATCAGTAAGTAACTAACAAGGGAATTTAAGTGAAACATATTTTTTCAATACCACGTGAAGCTTGAGAACTTGTAGTTTAGGGGAATGTTGGAGCAAATGCAGAAGCATATTAAGCGGAAGTTTGTGGGAAATACGTAGTTTCAGACGAAGAAGCCGATGAGAAATTCCATTGGCAAGAGGTAGAACCTGCACTCCACAACATTATTTAGTTATTACCAAACTCCAAAAGCATATAAAATGCCATCTTTCAAATAAAACAAGACCGAGAAGGGTCATCTAGTTACCAATATGGTAGTAACTTACCATTGAAGGATGTAGATGTATTATTGAAAGAAATTCTACCGAGGTAAGCAATCTGATAAACTTCTCAGCTTGGGATTGTGAAAGAATAACTTTTGCACCCACCAACTTTGGCATATCTTCAACGAATTTAATACAACCACTCCAGTCTATGATCTTTAAGTACTTCAAAGAAGGAGCATTAATCTCGAATTTTGTGTCACCGTAATCGACATGGTCAGTGATGTGTAATCTCTGTAGAGAAGGTACTGATATGGTGAAAGGGTGGATGCGAGTATTCATATTTGTTACGAAGAAGAGATCTTCAAGAACTGGACAAGCCGATAAAAGTATCCCCAAAGACGATTTGGACCAGAATATCACACTTATGAGATGCAAACTTTTCAAGGACTGGAAACAAACAGGAGAAACAACAACAGCATCTAGAGTAATAGTGCCTTGGAGTTTTAAGACGACTAGTGTTTGGAAAACTTTAAAGTTTTTTGGGAAAGCTATAAAATTCCTAGATAAAGAAGTGATTGAGATCTCACGGAGAGTGGAAGGAAGGTTTGGGAATAACAGATGATCTATGACTTTGGAAGCAGCTTTCTTGTCAAGTTTGAGGATTAAGGTTCTAAGAAGCGACGCTTTAGGTAAAGACATGCTACAAAATTGGGCAAAGCCAAGGGAACCAATAACGGTGGGACAAGTTTCATCATACACAAGTGTTGGCATCATCTTCCATACAGGTTTCCATTGTTTAGACAACAAGCTTGTGCTCATTGCAACTCTTACTGGAACTAAGGAGAGTATCTTGATGAGCAAATCGTCAGACAAGTTACTGATTCTATCAGAATTTGTAACCTTTTTGATTTTTAATCCCGTAGATTCCATCGCCCAACCAGAGATGAGAAAAGTGCTAGATCGCTTCGTTAGATCTCAAGGAAGAATAAAACCCTTTTTTTTTTGTCAACGAATAAAACCCTAATTTTTGGCTTAAGATCAAAGGAATACACTGAGACAATACAATAAAACTAGAAAATTTTGGTCGGTCTTTCTAAATTTTGGTCGGTCTTTCTGGGCCTTAGGCAGCTGTTTGGAGATCCATTAAATATAAAAAAATAAAATACGGCAGTGTCATATTTATATAAAAATTATATGTTAAACTCACATGCACTTGGTCTTGAACCACTTCATGGCTTCATGTTCCCAATTCCTCAAACATTTTTTTTTTCGTTTTCAACCTGATTCTGCCCCGAATCCAACAGTCATACAAACACAAACACCTTTAAGGGTGATGATAAACTGGTAAATAAGGAAAGTTATGTACAACATGGGAGACTAATTAAGTCGCAAGTCATTCTGTCCAATATCTTCAAAAAGACTAATTAGTGCCACATATAGAGCCGGTTATTTACTTCCTTGCACCAGAACTAAGCTGATGGAATTATCAGAATCAGTACGAAACAAATCTTGGTATAAGAAAACCCAAAAACTTACTATGTAGTCAAATTATTGTTTCAGAAATATGTTGTTACAAAAAGAGGTAAAAAAAAAAAAACATGTTATTTGAACACAAGCTGACATGCTTCTGAACCTCTGGCCACATTCTCTAACTCGCTGCAAATCCGATTCCTCTCTACAGATACCGAAGAGAATATCGCCATCTTTAGATTACTCGCATTTGTTAATATGTATTTCGCCACTTTTGTCTCTTGCTTTGTTCCTTTATAATGTCCCCACTCGAAGATCTCTAGATGAGACGATAAACATATGGGAACAGAGCACGGTTCGTTCCAGCTGTGATCCATCGAGTCAGTACTACATTGAACACAATGTTTCTGTGACAATAGAAGAAAACATTATAATAGATGTGTTAGAAGTTTTAAACCCGTTCAAAAGCTGGAAAGAAAACTTATGGGAACTGCATAAATAAATTACATACCAATTTGAGCTTGAGAACCTTAAGTCTTGGAGCGTCTTTAAGAATAATGTTAAGTAGTTTCCACCACTCTTGAGAACATGTACATAGCTCAAGATGTTCAAGATAGAAGAAGGAAGTGCCGTCGCCACTAGGATATATGATCTGCAATAAAAGCAAAACACACATAAGATTAAAAAATTATATGATTTCATATCCTTGACATTAATTCAGATTATTAAAGATGGGGCTTTACCTTTGAAGTTTTAGAACACAAAGAGAGATGTTGGACTGAGGTAACAGATCTAATAAACTTCTCAGATTGATGACAATCAACCGCTACATTGGCCTTGGCCAGCTTAGGCATATTTTCAAACTGTAACAAGTTACTGAAGTGATCTTTAATGCTCAAGTACCTCAAAGAAGGAGTATTTATCACAAATCCGTGTACATCCACGGGTCGAGATACCGCCCACGTATAATCGATAGATAAACTCATCAAAGTAGGCACATTGATAGTAAATATCTTCACATTGACATATGTTGTTCGTCTCACAACCAATTCTTCAAGTTTCGGACAAACGTTTAAAAGCTTTTGAACAGATTTGTCGGCTGAGAACCTCACGGACAGCAGATGCAGAGTTTTGAGGGATCTAAACCGCATATAATCATATGAACCATCGTTATCCTCGAAACTTAGTTTTTTAAGTATCAATGTTTTGAGATTCCAGTAATCCCAACTACGGAAGTTACTCGGGAATGGTTGAGGTAAACAGCATGACTCGATACTCACCTCAGAGAGATCAACCGAGGAGTTAGCCAATGGTCTGAAGAAAACTCTCACTTGATCACTTAGGTGTACCTTGAGATGGAAGCTCTTTATAATCACTCCAGCATTATTATTATTACTAAACCGTAACGAATTAGAAACAAATTGACCAAGGTCAAAACTATAATTGCATCTTAAGCAATTATCACAATTGAGTATTGTCACTCGTTTCCAGAGACCACGCCATCGGTTCGACAAGACGCTCGTGAATACCAAAGTTTTATAACAAAGTGATGACAATATCTTCAAGAGCAAGTCATCTGGTAATGAACTGATCATGTCTATTTTCTCATTATTCAGATTTTTCTTGTGAATTTTACTGTCCCTTTCCATCATGAAACTCATGGCCAAGAGATGGATGATATAGAGAGAAAAACAAAAACTTGAGTTAATTTTTGTGTTTATATGAATGTGACTATGGGGTTAATATAAAGGACTCTATTCTATTTCTTCTACCCACAAAGTCTCAATGCTATTAGGAATTTGCCAAAACACAATATATATTCTACCCGATCATATATCCTAATCCTACTGATAAAAATCTTGTTTTTTTTTTTTTTAATAATAATTTCATACATTAAAATCCAGATGTTACATTATCTTTGTCCACATAGTAAAAAAAAAATTTTACTTACAGTAAAACTTTTTTTTATGTTTTCTCGAATTGAAATATCCTATTTTTTAACGAAGATAATGAAGACAACAAAGTTGAATATTTTGGCAGAACAATACAATGCTCTGTTTGAACCTTTGAAGTTTGAACAATGATCCATAGTCCAGACAAAACACAATAAGACAGAAGTACATCATCGATAAAGTTGTTCTCTTTTTCTTCTTCTTGGACAGAAGGATACAGAACAACAAAATAAAAAGATATTCATCGAGTAGCTTCTGATAAAAACCCACATTCTAACAGCTTTTAAATATTTGGTAAGGAGATAACCACATTGTAAGCTCACATAATCTTGAACCCCTTGAAGCAATTTCCAGTTCTTCAAACATCTTATGTTTGTGCACCAACTCATCCGTTTCAGGGTAGATAGTTGCAGTCTCTAGTCTCTTCGCGTTCTTCAAAATATAAACCGCCACTTCTTTATCTACTTCCGTTCCTGCGTAGTTCCTCCACTCAAAGGTTTTGAGATGGTACAAACATTCAGGAACAATACTCGGCTGAATCGAGCAAACCGTACGACCCTCACACATCAGATGGTTCTGCAACCAATGGTAAAAGTGCATTAGGCTTTTAAACCGGATACCAAAGCATGGTTGAGAAAATTTGGGTTATGGTACCATGGCAAGCTTGAGAACTTGTAGTTTAAGGGAATGTTGGAGCACAATCACAAGCATAGTCGTCCAGTTACTTTCACATAAACATAGCTCCAAACTCACAAGCTGAGATAAAACGGTGCCAGTGATAACGTAAGTCAGGAATCAACAAGAACAATCGCAACAATTCAAACAAGGAAACAGAGTAAGAAAACAGAGTAATCCTTTATTGATAATAATGAAACAACGTTCAAAATAAACGCAGTCCCATCTTCTCACCTTGCAAGAGTCTCCGGCAGAGATCCTCCCACAAAGACGATGAGGAAAACAAGTTTCTAGGATTACAACTTAAGGAAAAATATCTCAGATAGAAAACGATAACGAGCTAAACATGTGCTCTTATAGATACTCGACAAACAGTCGACAAACAGTGTTAGCAGTGCTAACCAACTTATTCCTTCTCAGTGACGATTTCCGTTAACCTTCCAGCTGTTAAACCTCACGTGCTTCATTTCTTCCTCCCATCTAGACCGTACACGTGCAGGCACTGGATTCCCTATATCAAAGCTCCCCTGTCCGGAGAACCTTGTCCACAAGGTTCAAAGGCGGGAAACTTCTGTTGCAAGTCATAAAGAAACTCCCAAGTGGCCTCCTCTGCAGTCTCATTTGTCCATTGCACTAACACCTTCGTCGCAGCACGACCTTGGCGCTTTACCATCTTGCGATCCAAAATCAATGCAGGTTCCTTCACGAAAACGTCAGATAGCACCGAGGGTAGTTGAGTCGAAGTGTGCACCGTACCAACCACTGCTTTCAGCTGAGAGATGTGAAAAACGGGATGAATAAGTGATCCCTCCGGCAGTAGTAGCTTGTAGGCGACCTTACCACAACGATCAATGACCTTGTATGGTCCATAATACTTTGGAGCTAACTTCTGATTAGAACGCATCACCACTGATCCTTGACGATAAGGCTGGAGTTTCACAAACACAAAATCACCTATCTCCAAGCTGCGTTCAGACCGATGGCTGTCAGCAAACTGCTTCATCCTATGCTGAGCTCTCAACAGATGGAACTTCAGAACCAGCAACATACTTTCACGTTCTTGCAAGCTTCTTGCTACCACAGCTACTTTAGATTCTCCCGGTAGGTACGGTAAGTGAATAGGTGGAGCTTGCCCATATACCGCTTCAAAGGGACTCATTTGGGTAGAGGTGTGAAATGTCGTGTTGTACCAGTATTCAGCTAATGGTAACCAGTTACTCCACAGTTGAGGACGCTCACTACACATACAACGGAGATACGTCTCAAGGCAACGGTTCACCACCTCAGTTTGCCCATCACTCTGAGGATGATAAGCAGTTGAGAACTTCAAATCAACCCCCTGTAGAGAAAACAACTCTTGCCAGAAGTTACTGACAAACACCGTATCCCTATCACTCACAATAGACCTGGGACACCCATGAAGCTTAAAAACAGTGTCGAGGAACACTTGCGCCACCGAGACTGCTGTATACGGATGAGCTAAAGCCATGAAATGAGCTGCCTTAGTTAATCGATCAACCACCACGAAGATCACGGATTTGCCCGAAGATACAGGAAGACCATCAATAAAATCCATAGATAAGTCGGTCCATATAGTTTCAGGGATTGGCAGAGGTTGCAATAGTCCAGGGTAAGCAGAGGTATCATATTTGCACTGTTGGCACACACTACAGCTACGAATATAGTTTTGTATGTCCACAGCCATTCCTTTCCAGTAAAATAAGCCTCGCACCTTTTGATATGTTGCGTCCCTGCCTGAGTGACCACCAGTTCCGGAGCAGTGCATCCACTGTAGAATAGAGTTTCGCAGGTTAGAGTCTTGCGGAACCACAATCTTAGATTTCCTTCGCAAAACAGACTGAACCCACGAGTAGTGCTTTTTGGCTGCAGGGTTGTCAGTTAGAGCAGCAATGATCTGTTTTAGCTCATTATCCGTTGCATAACGAGCCTGAATTTCTTTGAGGAGATCACAGTCCAAAACTGACATGGCCATATGTAAAATTTCAGCACCCTCAACTCTGGATAAGGCATCAGCTGCAACATTTTCCTTGCCTTGGCGATATTGGATTTCATAGTCAAATTCAAGTAACTTTGGAAGCCATTGCTGTTGGATAGGCGTGTTCAAGCGTTGTTCCAATAAATATTTCAAACTTCGTTGGTCAGTCTTGATAATGAAATGATTTGGAAGTAGGTAGTGTCGCCATTTTTGGACCGCGAACACTACAGCCAATAGCTCTTTCTCGTATATTGATAAATGAAGTTGCTTTCCTTTTAAATGACGGCTGATGAATGCTAGAGGATGACCGTCTTGCATCAAAACTGCCCCAATGCCGTGAGTGCTAGCATCTGTCTCCACCAAGAATGGCTTGTCAAACAGAGGAAGAGCTAGAACAGGAGTCTGACATAAAGCTTGTTTCAGGTTGTTAAAAGCGATCAAAGCTTCTTCTGTCCAATTAAACGAGTCTTTTTTTGTCAAGAGAGTCAATGGTCGAGCTATAGATCCGAAATCCCTCACAAAGCGCCGGTAATAGCCCGCTAACCCCAAGAACCCGCGTAACTGCTTTAGGTTAGTCGGAACAGGCCATTCTGCAACTGCTTTCACCTTACCGGGATCAGTAGACACCCCCTCCTCCGTGATATAGTGTCCCAGATACTCCACACGATCAGTAGCAAACTCACACTTACTCTCTTTTGCAAACAGCTGACTGGTCCTCATTACTTGAAAAACTTGTCGCAGATGGTAGAGATGTTCTTCGACATTAGAACTGTAGACCAATATGTCATCAAAGAAGATCAATACGAACTTGCGCAAGAATTGCTTGAAAACGGCATTCATTAGACCTTGAAAGGTTGCAGGGGCATTGGTGAGGCCAAAAGGCATCACAAGGTATTCAAAATGCCCACTGTGAGTCTTAAAAGCTGTTTTGTGAATGTCCTCTGGCTCCATTCGCACTTGGTGATACCCTGCTCTCAAGTCAATTTTTGAAAAAACCGTTGATCCCCCTAATTCGTCCATGAGGTCTTCAATGAGTGGAATAGGGAAACGGTTCTTAATAGTCATAACATTAAGACCCCTGTAATCAACACATAGCCTCCAAGTACCGTCTTTCTTTTTAACCAACACCACCGGGGATGAGAAAGGACTAGAACTGATCCGAATTGTACCAGCAGCAAGGAGTTCCTCAACCATTCTGTCAATTTCATTCTTTTGATGGATAGCGTAACGGTAAGGTCGTTGGTTTACCGGATCACTGCCCTCTTTAAGAACAATCTTATGATTATGATTTGCCCTGAAGGGTGGAAGCTCCACTGGTTCTGCGAAAATGTCAGTAAACTCCTCCTTGAGTCGAAAAACTGCAGAGTTTTGTTCATTATTTCTGTGACTTGTCTCCACAGCGCAAAGCATCACTTCCTCTTGTTGTGTTACCTCTTGAGCACAGATCATTGAAATTTGAACCTCATCCTCATCATACTTGTTAAATTTGTTTGCCTTCACAGTACGAACAGACCCTGGTTTTATCCCATGAAGCAAGATCTTCTTCCTGTTCCACCAAAAGCTCATCTCCAACCTCTGGAAATTCCATGTTGTGTCTCCTAATGGTGCTAACCACTGCACACCAAGCACCATATCACACCCTCCAAGGGGAATAAGCATGAAATCATCCTAAAATGCTGTACCCTGAAACTCCCAATTAAAGTCAGAAACCTTCCCTTGCACATTTAGTCGACTACCATCAGCCACTGCTACTCTTGCAATACCAGCGGTTTCTACTGTAACCCCCAACATCTTTGCTGCTCGAGGATCCATGAAATTATGTGTAGATCCTGTATCCAAAAGAATAAACAACACCTTCTTCTTATTCACCCCACGTACTTTCAATGTGCGATAATCTGTAATGCCAGCCACTGCACTTATAGAAACCTGAGGCATATCCTTCTCATCAACTTCCTCGCTTACATTGATAACTTCCTCTCCTTCAATATATTCCTCTTCCTCCACCTCAATCATAAATACTTGAGTCTTCTTGTGTTTAAGGTAATGATCAGGGGTGTACTTTTCATCGCAAATATAACATAGCCCCTTTGCTCTGCGTTCACTCATTTCTTCTTGAGATAAAAACTTTCTAGCAGGCTTCTGAGATGTGGTAGTAGATATTTCCTTGCGATTTTGTGAATAAGGCTTAGCACCCGATGCAACATTGCTGCTACTGAACGACTTAGAGTGTAAACCACCAGATGACACCCCTTTTGTCCTTGGATGAGCTTTCTCGTAGAGTCTACCCAAGACCAAACATTGACGCACTGATTGTGGTTGGAACATTCTGATGTGCATCTGCATATCCAATCTGAGACCTGCAAGATAAGCACTCACCAAATATTCTTCTGATAGGGTAACCCTCGTTCGTATTAAATCAAATTTTTGGTGATAGTCCACTATTCCTTCAATCTCCTGAAGTTGTTTAAGCTCTGCAATGGGATCCTCCAACACATCTGCAAAACGCTCCCTCAACAACATTTTATAAGAACTCCAATCATGCAATAAGCTTCTTCCTAGAGGAGTTTGTACCAACGCTTGATGCCACACTGCCGCATGACTATCGAAGTGCATCGCAGCCATCCGCACTTTAGATTCATTAGGGGTAAAATCTAACACAAAGTAATCTTCCACTTTACTCAACCAGCTAGTAAAACTCTCACCATCAAACCGAGGAAAATATACTTTCCCTAGCCTTGTAACACCCGTATAATGATTTGGACCATTGACTCCACCTCCACGGTGTTGTTCATAGCTATCTCCGTATGAATCTGGTGTTGAGGATGCACCCACCGGACTCTTCCCATGTGGCTTCGACCCCGACGGAACTTGTTGTGCTGGAATCATTTTAATCATCTGGAACATCTCAGCAAGGCTTTGATCCAGTTTCCGATTCTGCTCCGCGATCGCGTACTCTAACGCTTCTGTGCGAGTGAGCAAACTCTTCGTTCCATCCGCTACAACCGTCTCACGTTCCACCGCCGTGGTTTCGTTTCCGTTGGGATCGTGTTTGTTCACCTGAGATCGTGTTTCAATCATCGTTTCCGAGGAAGGAATGGCTCTGATACCAGTGATAACGTAAGTCAGGAATCAACAAGAACAATCGCAACAATTCAAACAAGGAAACAGAGTAAGAAAACAGAGTAATCCTTTATTGATAATAATGAAACAACGTTCAAAATAAACGCAGTCCCATCTTCTCACCTTGCAAGAGTCTCCGGCAGAGATCCTCCCACAAAGACGATGAGGAAAACAAGTTTCTAGGATTACAACTTAAGGAAAAATATCTCAGATAGAAAACGATAACGAGCTAAACATGTGCTCTTATAGATACTCGACAAACAGTCGACAAACAGTGTTAGCAGTGCTAACCAACTTATTCCTTCTCAGTGACGATTTCCGTTAACCTTCCAGCTGTTAAACCTCACGTGCTTCATTTCTTCCTCCCATCTAGACCGTACACGTGCAGGCACTGGATTCCCTATATCAGCCAGTGGGAAAGGGATACTGCATTTAACCAACACAAGCAATAAAGAAAGCAATGTAATGACATACAAAAGTCTCAAAGTGTTTTTTCGTTACCAATGGAAGATCTAAAGAGAGCAAGAATATTACCTCTTGAGGTAAGCATAGAGAAAGACACTTGACACATGTAAAACACTTTAGAAACTTGGCTTGGCAGGACACAGATAAGAGATTTGCCTCGACAAGTTTGGGCATATTACCTATCAAGGTAAGCTCACCAAAGTAGTCCACAATGGTGAACTGCTTCAAACAATGGTAATGTACCACAAACAAATCATTCTCAGTCTCCAAGTCTTGCAATGTATTCCTAATGGAGAAACTCACAAGGGATGGCACATTAATAGTGAAAGTCGCCACATTGTCATCATGACAAGTTTCTACAACCAAATCTTCAAGAACAGGGGAATTTGATATAAGCCTAACGAAAGATTCCTCATCTACATATTTCACAAACAAAAGGCGCAACGTCTTGAGCGATTGAAAGCTAATCTGAGAAGGAACTTCTAAAAAAATCACCTTTTTGAGTTCCAAAGTCTCGAGTGTTTCAGATCTAAATAGCATACTCGGCAACCTTATAACCCCATATTCATAACAAAAACCTATCGTCAGATTACGCACGAAACGCTCAACTGCAATTCTGACCCATAAATCAATCTCTGAAGGGCTACATCCCGAAGCACGGTTGAGATGAAAACATTCAAGAACTGGTGCCTTATGCAATAGCAAAGTCCCATAAACCAACTGTGACATATTTATGCAATGACTCTCATCATTACTCTTTGGAACCTCATCCTCATCTTCCCTATCCTCCGGGTACTCACCAAAGATAAGTGTTGGCACCAATGTCCAGAGAGACTTCCATCGTTTAGACAAAATGCTCATGGCTACGGCATCTTTTGTTTGGAGTAATGACAATATCTTGATGAGCAAATCATCGGACAATTGACTTATCTTGTCCATATTTTTGTAATAACAAGCACAAAAAACTCCCAAAGCTTATGTTTTTCCCCAAACTTTTCACTAGTCAATACCGTAATGTCGAACTCAAAGAAGAAAAAGGTGAAGACTTTACAATCTGATTTTAACCTGGAAACGACATGAATACGAAAGAATCATGAAATCTCAAAAGGGTCTAAAGCAAAATCAAGTCTTTCAGAGATTGAGGGAGACATACCCGAGTAAATGTAACTTCTCCTCTCACCGCTTGGTCCGCTTCATCATCTGAGAACTAAGAAAAACCCTAAATTCTTTTCTTAAACTAAAACAGAGAAGGGAACTGAAAAGCCTAACAGTGAATTTTATATTTCATTACTTGAATTTATTAAGCTAAAAAACCCATAAATTTTATGTTACGATAATGGATTTTTGTTTTTTGTCACTTGTTTAAACCTTAGATAATGACATATTTGTAATACAGACGAAACAGTCTAGGCTTTGTAAACCATGAACAAGACAACAAGCAAATCATTTTACAAGAATGTAATAGCTTTAAATCCACATTTACAAAGCTCTGGGCTTTGTACCACGAACAAGACAATTCTTTTTTTACAAGAATGTAATAGCTTTAAATCCACCACTTTCAACTAGTTACTGAAAAGTTCCAAATACTTTCAACAATGTAAAATTTTCTTCAGCGGTCAGCACAGTGTAAGCTCACATGCTCTTGAGCCTCTCGTTGCAAATACCAATTCATCGATCACTTTAAGTCTGCACGCCAAAGTGACTAATTCAAGATCGATAGTTGCGGTCACTAATCGCTTTGCGTACTTCAAAATATACATAGCAATTTCTTTCTCTTCTTCTCTTCCTTCATAGTCTCTCCACTCGAAGGATTTGAGATTGAACAACAAACATTCAGGAACACAACTCGGTTGAATCCAGCCAACTTTACGATCCACAGCCATACAATGATTCTATAGTCAAATGTTTTCGAAAATAGGGTTTCATTAGACATAGGATATATACCTTGAGACCAGAAAACAAGACATGAAACTAGTTCTAAACTAGGAATTTTACATTCTTTGGGTAGAGATGAAAGTTACCATCGCAAGCTTAAGAATTTGAAGTTTAGGGGAATGTTGGAGCACAGACACAAACATATTCGACCAGTTCTCTGAGCACACACATAGCTCCAAACGCACGAGTTGAAGTAAAACGCTACCAGTAGGATACTGCGCCTGCAGAGGGCACACGACATATAGCAGAAGAGCAAAGCAAAATATTCAATATAAATTCAGAGCTTGCAAGTGTTAGAAACCCATATAGAAGCATCAATTGAGAACAACATTACCTCCTCATCCAAACATAGAGAAAGGCGTTTGATAGAGGTAAGAGATTTCAGAACATGCTCATGGCGGTTCAAAGACTGAAGATTTGCCTCGACAAGCTCTGGCATATTACCCATCATAGTAACTTCACCAAAGTAATCTAAAATTCTCAAGAGCTTCAAAGAATGGGAATGTATCACAAACAAATGATTATCAGGTCCGAACTCTAGTGATGAACTCCTAATGCTCAAACTCCCAAGGGATGGCACATCGACAGTGAAACTTGCTACATTGTCATTTTTACAAGTTTCTACATGCAAATCTTCTAGAACAGGACAAGTGGAAATAATCCTACAAAAAGATTCCTCATCTGAGTACTTCACAGATAAAAGGCGCAATGTTCTGAGGGATCCAAAGCTAGACCTAGAAGGAAACTCCAAAAGAACCACCCTGTGGAGTTCCAAGGTCTCAAGTGTTTGACATCTAAAGAAGCTACTCGGCAATCTAATAAGCCCATGATCAAAGTTAAAACTTATCTTCATATCACGCACGAAACGTTCCACTGCAATTCTAACCCATAAGTCAACCTCCAAAGCAAGACGATCTGAAGCAACGTTGAGATGAAAAGTTTCCAGTAGAGGTGCCTTATGAAATAGCAAAGTGCTGTAAACAAAATGTGACAAATCTCTCCAGTGTCTCTCTTTAGTCTCAGCATCTTCATCTTCATCTGAGTAATCTTCGAAGATGAGTCTTGGCACCAGTGTCCAACGAGACTTCCATCGTTTAGACAAAATGCTCATGGCGATGGCATCTTTAGTTTCGACTAATGACAATATCTTGATGAGCAAATCATCCGACAACTGACTTATCTTGTCCATTCCAAAGCTTAATTCCCAAAAATCTCAAAATCAAAGACCAAAAGACGAAGACTTTCAACCTGGAAACAACAAAAGATTTCTCATTTGAGAATTTTTCACAAGCAAATTCGAAACCAAATAAAGTAAAATTGAAGCGGACAATCGATAACATGCCCTCTTCATATAACGAAGAAACAGGATTTTTCCACTCACATTAGTTCGTCATTTGAGAAATGCGATAAACCCTAAAAATCTTTTATTGTCATTTTAAATGAAACTGGAATGCAAAGAGGCAAAAACTGGATCTTTTTGATCGAACCCATCACCTTGTGTGGCCCAGTAAAAATATTAGACTTTAGCCTCCCAAATATAGAAACCGCAACTCTTTTTTTATGTGTTGGTGATAAAAGGTTTCTATCTTTCACTTAAGATAGATAAAATTTGTTAAGAACAGAGTGAATTGTTAGCCTTTGCATCAAGAAGCAGACAAAGTTGTGACAAAATTATCATAAAAATCCACATTTAAAGTACATAGATATAGATTAATTTCTATATCCCATTGTAAGCTCACATGCTCTTGAACTCCTAGTTGCAATTTCCAGTTTCTCAAACATCTTATGTTTGCGCGCCAACTTGACTGAATCAGGGTAGATAGTTGCAGTCACTAATCGCCTAGCGTTCTTCAAAATATACATGGCCACTTCTTTCTCTACTTGTTTTCCTCCATAGTTTCTCCATTCAAATGTTTTGAGTTGGTACAACAAACATTCAGGAACACGCTCGGGCTGGATCCAACAAACATTACGAACCACAGCTAGACAATGCTCCTGGTTCTGCGATCAATGCATTAAACTGTCAAAACCGGAAACCAAAACATGACTGATAAATTTTCACTCATTGGACAGGGCAAAAAAAAAAGCTACCAGCTCAAGCTTGAGAACTTGTAGTTTAGGGGCATGCTGGAGCACACTCGCAAGCATATTAGTCCAGTGATCTTCACAGGTACACAGCCCCAAACATACAAGCTGGGATAGAACGATACCAGTAAGATACTGAGCCTGCATTTACATATATAACATGATATAAGCAAAGAAAACAATGTACTTTTTTTCAGATCATCAAGCTCATAACTTCCCATCGTGAATAAGATAGGAACAACTAATCAAAAATATGTTGAGATTAACAAATTACCTCTCCAAATAAGCAGAGATAAAGACGCTTGACAAAGGTAAAAGGTTCCAGAACCTTGGCATAATGGCACTTGTATTGAAGATTTGCCTCTACAAGTTTGGGCAAATTACCTATCAGATTAAGTTTACCAAAGTAGTCCACAACTTTCAACTGCTTCAAACTATGGGAATGTATCACAAACACTTCATCAGAATTTGGAAAATCTCGTAATGTACGAGAAACGGATAAACTCTGTAGGGACGCCACATTAACAGTGAATGTCACCACATTGTCCTCTTCACAAGTTTCCACAGCCAAATCTTCAAGAAGAGGACAATTTGATATAAACCTAGAGAAAGATCCCTCATCTGAGTACATCACAGAGAGAAGGCCTAACTTCTTGAGACATCGAAAGCTAAACCGAGAAGGAACATCCAAAGCAATCACTCTACAGAGTTCCAAAGTCTCAATCGTCTCACATCTAAAAAGCCTACTTGGCAACCTAACAGGGCTATGATCGTTATAAAAACTTATCTTGAGATCACGGACGAAACGATCAACTGCGATTCGAACCCATAAACCAACCTCGGAACCGCTACATTCTGAAGCAATGTTGAGATGAAAGCTTTCAAGAACCGCTGCTTTATGTAACAGCAACGTCCCGGAAACAAACTGCGCCAGGTTTCTGGATTGATTCTCTTCTTCATCTTCATCTTCATCCTCTGAGTCTGAGTCTGAGTAATCATCAAAGACAAGTCTTGGCACCAATGTCCAAAGAGACATCCATCGTTTAGACAAAGTGCTCATGGCGATGGCATCTTTTGTTGGAACTAATGATAATATCTTGATGAGTAAATCATCCGACAAATGACTAATTTTGTCCATAACTCCAAAGTTTCACTAGTCAGAACCGGAATCATGAACCTCAAAGACGGAAAGATAAAGACTTTACCACTTGAATTGAACCTGGAAACATCGATCAAGGTCAAGGCTTGTGAAATTTTAAAAGGGTATTGGTATTGTAATAGAGGGATCGATCAAGATCAAGGCTTGTCGCAATAGATAGAGAGTGTAACATATACAGAGTTAAAAGAAGATATAAATCAAAGCCGAGACATACCCTTTCGTAACTTCTTCTCGTCACATTCGAAGAAGCATAGAGAGTTCACAACAGTCACACATACACACACTCACAAGTTCGTCGTCACTTGAGATTAATTTGAAACCTAAATTCCCAAATCGATTTTTCTCCAACGTTTTAGTAACCGAACGAGCGAACCGGATATTAGACTATGATCAGCTAGCCTTATTATATCAATAACCATAACCGGATATGACTAATTGACATTTATTTTATTTTTGTCGAAGTGATGTATTTTGCTTAGGAAATCAAATGTATTAAACAAAAATAACAAAATATAGTAAAATCACAAACGCAAAGTAATTTGTATCTGAGAATTTTCATATTCTTTTGAAGAAAAAATTAAAGGCTTACATCTAGTAATAAAAAATACAAAAGATAAAATTTCAAACTTGATTTTTAACTATATAGGTAGGCATTTTTGTTCTTGGTTCTTGAAGGTTCCATATCAAAGCACTTGATGAGCATTCCCGTAGTATCGGTTAATGAGCGACGACTGCAAAACGTAAAAAACAGTAAACAGAGGATTTACATTTTCAGAACTAATTGTGGAGAAGGTGGTTTGGTTTAATGTCATTTCTTTTGTGCTTAATTACCGTCTGGAATCTAGGGACGTCTGGTGAAGGCTGAGGGTAGAATTTGTAGAACTTCATGTTTCGGAAGGCTTCCTTAGTTTCTTCGCTCATTTCTTCTATGGCTTTCACTCGAGCTTCCCTTGCCTGCAAGAAACGACTCACACCATATTTAGCAAACAGTCTCACATAAAATGTACAGCTTTCTCAGTCTGGTTACATTTTTTTACCTCTCGTTTAGCTTTCATTGCTTCTCCAACACGCGCTGTGACAAATTCCTGAGTAAAAGAACAATGGTAATTAAAGATACACTCAGGCGTCATGAACTGAGAGTTGTGTGACAGCCTCAAACTTACTTTGAATTCATTCTTTTGTTCTGCAGATAATGCTCCATCTTGAATCAGCCCATCAACAAATTCCTGATATAAGATATGAGACAAAAAAAAAAGAGCCATCTCAACATCAATCATCATACCATAAATGCAATTTGCACTCTCTTGAAACCAAATGAGGAAGTAATTAAACTTGAATCAAATGCAAACCTCAAGCTTTTGAAGCTCCCAGTTAAAAATACGATAAACCTATAAAAAACAGAACAATATTCTCTTATTAAACCCTTTCATGTAATACTAATAACTTCCAACAACAACATTCATTGTAGAAATTTTTACCGGCGGATTAGAGGGAAACAATATATCATGTTCAATTTCAGATTCCTCAAATGGTTGATAGAAATCTGCAAACACAAGAGATCTTAGATTTTTGTTGTTGCGTAGTAGCACATTAGCAACATTGAACATACATTTATGGTATAGTAATAAAACTCACAAGCAATGCAATAGGAGAACTTCTTAGCATCATCTTCATTCATATCTCTGAGAGCATCTCTGCAGGTAAATGTACAAAGCTAAATTAAGTACATGCCAAAACTGGTAGGTTCAAACAATAAAAATCAATACTATCACCTTAATCCCTTAATCTGATACATGTTTCTTACCTAGTCAGAGTACAGCGCATGCTAAAAATTTGAGAGTTTATCCTATCAACTTGTCCATCTCTGCAACAAGAACAAATTAGCAACTACATGTGAAGATCAAAAAGTACGACCGTTAGCATAACCTCTGTCTCTCGTTTCAAAGATTTAGGCCATACCAAACGTAAGCAAATGTGAAGCATATAAAAGTTGGAACTCATGCATGGTACCTATTTTCAGAAGGAACGTAAGGAACCCATTCCATCCCCATCTGCTTCATTGGAATGATTTCCATTCCACGCTGAATCGATCCGATATCTAGCTTGTCAGAAGGCGGAAAGGGTGATTCAATCTGCAAAATATAAAATAATATATTATGATATTAGTGCATGGTACGTAGCAGCAAGCAGACCTTTTGATATATAGAGAGATTTCAAAAGAGTTAGTACTTACAACAATAACTGTTGGGATATTCATAATCATGTGTGCATCTTCGTAGAGGACGAGCTGAGCTGTAAACATATACAAAATGTAAAAAATGAATTTACAAGTGCCAAAGGTGATTTGAAACAAGTGAGAAACATCATCTTACGTTCTGTACGTCCAAAAACATAGACTGTCTTCCCATAGAGCTTTCTTCCTTCTTCAAATGCTTCCTGAAACATATTAAAAGAAGCCATAATCTCTCAGGCGACAATCGACATCAACAGTATAAAATTAACCAGGAGAATGTAGTAATAATCCAAAACAACTTACTTCAAGAGTTTTGAAATTCCAGTTGAATCCATCGTAAACTGTCTCTAATAGGTCCACCTGCAATCACAATTTTAAACAACCAACCTTAAGCAAAAGATTTATTATAATAATGGTGGAGACAGTAACTCCGATCAATTTCTCAAAACAATATAATATTACCTCAGTTCCCACTGGAAATGCAGCCTTCCACAAATCTTTCTGAAACACATACCAAAAACAAGCGCACATGTAAATTTGCGCCATTCATACATACACACGGAACCGATGATAAGAAAATAAAAGGACACAATCCCTTAGATCTATACATTCAGGTGCTCATGATATATGAAAAATTGAAACCCTAAACCCCTGATCAAGAACAAGAAAGAAGAGAATTTTACCATGTTCTCGGATAATGCGTGAGGAGAGGAGAAGCGATGTGTATGTGTAACAAATAGAAGAGAAGAGATGAGAGGGGATGAGAGGGAGATTTGGGGTTTTATAAACAGAGAAATGGGAAGAAGCTTAAGTTTCACGCTGATAACTTATCCACCGTTAGATTCTTTCTGTCTGCAATTTTCACGCAGCTTTATCCACCGTTGGATCCTATTTAGCTTACTGATGACGCCAGCGTTTTTATTACAGTTCCTTTCCTTTTATTAAGACGCGAGGGATGATTATTTACTTTATAATTTATAAACCAGACAAATCCGGTTCAATACCGACCTAACCGAAATTTCTTAACGAAGAAAGAACTGATCAGGAAAAAGAAAGAGAAGTTGACGAAATTACCTGCGATTTTCAAACAGAACATGACGAGAAAAGAAGAGAACGATGTTGACGTCGTCGCCGCCGAGACTCGCCTCCCTCTGAGGAGGTAGTGAAACTTTGAAAGTGTTGTAGGGTTATAATTTTGGGAGTTTTAGAACCCTCTTAATCAATTAAAAGGTTCATGTTTGATCAGTCAACCCAATCGGTTTAACCAACAATCCCAATTTGCGGAGTGTTAAACCGGTCTATTGAAGCTTTAACCGGCCATGAGTCCATCACACATATGATCGATCAGTGAAAAAATCTCAACAAACTTTACTTGAATCTTTTGTCTCAGTGATTCACAAGCTTTTACATATACAAAAGCAAAAAAAAAAAAAAAAAAACTCACTGAAGCTGTAAAATACCCTAAAAATAGTGTACAAACTCCATAAGAAGACTTTTTCCATTGGTGTAGCTTCTCTTCTACATTGGATTCATGACAACGTCTCCTTCTAACATCCGCAACACCTTCATTGATGAGAGAACACAAATTCCATTAACGTTCGAAAAAAATCCATCAAAAATCAATGTAGAGGTAAGTGTTTTTTTGAGATGAGTTTATGGGCAGCAAACCTGAGACATTCGAGGCCTCGAGTTAGGGTCACGGCGAATGCAGAGGTAAGCACATAGTGCCATACAGTAAACTTCTTGCTCACAGTAGCAATTCATTAGACGCGGATCAAGAAGTTCGTTAATGGCTTGTTTCTGCAACAAAGGTCTTGCCTGCAAAAAAGAAGTACAAAAATGTAAGCATCTGAGCTTTAAAGACTAAAACTTTGATATATAGTTGTCTTTTTGGTTTTACCCATTCGGTGAGACATTGTTGACCTTTAGGACGTTTAATGTCCATAGCTTTTCTTCCTGTGATAAGCTCAACTAAGACAACCCCAAAAGAGTAAACATCTGCTTTCTCTGTAATCTGTCCGCTTTGTGCATATTCAGGTGCCAAGTACCTTGAAGAATAACAGAAAAGTTCATCTTAGTTATTGTGTTCTTCGAGTATATATAAATCAAGAAGAAGAATATCTCAAGATCATGCCATAAGATTGATTACCCGAAAGTTCCAATCACTCGAGTTTCAACTCCTTTATCTCCTTCTGGTTGCCATCTCGCTAGCCCGAAATCTCCAACCTAGAACGTTAAAAAGTATCAAGCTTTGCACAAACCCGAAAGACACAGAGAGAGCTTTGAGCATGTTTTAATCATTCTTTTTACCAAAGGCTCAAAATCATGAGTGAGGAGAATATTGTTAGGACGCATATCCCTATGAACAATGCAACCAACTCTGCATTCTTCATGAAGGTATCTCAACCCACGAGCTGCTCCAACTGCAATCTTTTGTCTCGCTGACCATCCCAACGGCTCTCTCCCCAAACCTACAAAACTTTTCATTAATAACAATGTTTCAGAAAAAACGAGAATGTTATTCTTTGTATATACCAAGAGTAGAAACTTTACCATAAAGATGAGAATGCAAGGAGCCATTGCAGATATACTCATAAACAAGCAATCTTTTCCCATCCTCCACGCATAGTCCAATGAGCATTACAACATTCCGATGTTGTGCACAGCTCAAGACCTCAACTTCAGAACAGAATTCTCTGTCACCTTGTGTACTAGCAATCTTATATTGTTTGACAGCAATGATTTGACCATCTGGTAAAGTTCCTAAGTGAACCGAACCAAAGCCACCTTCAGCCAAGAAACTCCCTTTAGAAAAACCCTTTGTTGCTGTCTCCAACTCGCCAAAGGTGAACCATCTTGGAGGGTTTCCAAATTTAGGTGCCTTGTGTTGACATATTGTACATAGTGGAGGAGGTCCAGGAGCTGGCTTTCTTGATAAAGAAACAACTTCTCTCACGCTTTTGTTTAAACATGTATCAGATTTACGTATTTCCTTTGGTGCTTCAGGTTCTTTCTTCGATAAAGTGAGCCTAAGAACTGAGAATCTTGATTTCCTTGGAGTTTCGGTTTGAGCTTTCGGTATATCACCACTAGGACTCAGAACATCAGCTGAAGTCACAGGATGAGAAGATGAAGAGGCCATTGATAAAGGACTCCACTTTTCACCATCAGAGTCAGAATCAGATTCAAAGAAACTCTTGTTTCCATCACTGATCCAAGAATTCTCGTTCTTGAGTCCCTCAAAGACTCGAGAAGCTAAAAACGGCGAGGCTCCAGCATCAGAGCTAGATATTGATGAAGTGCCAATATCAGTATGTGAAGAACCTTCTTGATCTGGACTGCTAGCTGGAGTCACAAACGGTTCCCTCAGCTTTTTTCCGGGTCTTGAGCTTCTTCGAGACTCGACAGACTTTGAGGTTAACCTCGATATGGCTTCTGGATGCTCTGTATCTGCATTTTTCACCAAATTGAGACGAAGAACCTTTGCCTGTGACTTCTTGATTACCACAAGATTACACTCCAATTGCTCAATACAACATTTCTTCTCATACTTCAGTCCCCTGTTGAATAATTCTCAAAAATATCACCAAAGCTGTTTCCAAAACTATGCATTTGGCAACACTCAAACACACTAACACTTAAACATATAGTGTTACCTGTCCAAAATAACCCAATTTGAGTTGGACTTTTTGGCTTCAGCAGCAATAACTCCATCAGGTGAAGCAAATACAATTTTGATTCTGACATTTATCTGCATTATTAAAAGCAAATGAAACTCTTTATGATCCCATTAACCAAAAAAAAAAAGCTGTTACTTTTATAATCTACATGAATAAAAAGTGAGTTTTTTTCTTACCTTCTCTGCATCATAAACATTGTGTAACTGAAACATCATCTGAGAACAGGACTCATGAATATCATCTTTCCTATCTGAATTCGTTCCAGCAAGAAACCTTCCATAACCTGAGGCACAGTCACTAGTAAACCTCGAAAACCCCCAAATCTTTTTACCTGAAAAAACAAAACCAAGACACAAAGGTTAAATCTTTACACATTAATTCACATTCTTCTCCTCAGTAATTAATATAACCAGACAAAACCAATTCAAATTCTGACTAAATAATTAAGAACAACAGTCCAAGATCTCAAGTTGTTCCCAAAGTGAATTAGAGACAAGAGAAAGGAAGAGAAAAAAAAAGATGAATTACTTGTATAATTAGAAGGAACAACAACAAGAAGCCTAATACGATCTCCAGGTTGAACAACATGAGTTAAAGTCCATAAAAGAGCTGCCTTTGGGATCTCTTTTGAAGCTCTAACAGCAACCATCACTTTCTTCCCAACTACAACACCTCTCTCTTTACAACTCTTCTGCTTCATTCTCTAGATTAAGAAAATCACAAACCCAGAAATTATAAAGAAACCCTAAACCAAACCACCCAAACTTCTTCTTCTTCAACACTTTTAACACTTCACTCAATCTAAACCCACTTTTGTTCTGAAATGAGAAAGTGGAAGTATCACGCAATCCAAGATGCTAAAAAGAAATATTAAAAAAAAGTTGAGAAATTTACGCGTGTGTGAGTTTGTGTAAGTAAATGTGTGAGATTCAATGTCTCTCAAACTAATTTTTTTTAATCTAAGAAACACAAAGAACAGATGCACAAAACACAACAGCACAAGAACCCATAGTGCACTGTACTCTCTCTCTCTCTCTCTCTCTTTCTTTTTTCTTAATAGCCAATCCCTAGATCTCTCCCACACACACACAGAAATTTCAAAGCTTTTGGTTTGGGTTTAGAAGACTTTAAGCTCCACGAAAATGGTGTGAGCATTGCTTTGCTGTAGACAACAAGAAAATGTTGCTCATACTTTTGTAAAGTGGGGCCAAAAAAAAGCTGATGTTGTAAGTCAGATTTTGGATTTTTACAAAACACTAAATTTCTTCGACAAAATCAGAGGAATTTGGTAGAAGATGATTAATAAAAGCAAAGTTCCAATCAGAAATATCTTAAAAGGAAGAAAGTTATATAAACTGAGGAGAAAGAGGACAAATAAGAAGTATATTGGATTTGTAAGCTCTGTTTCAAGGAAGAGACAAGAAAGACAATGGTGTTATTATTATTATATGATTATAGAGTTTCTTTCTTTCTTCTTCTTCTCTATTTGTTGTCTGTCTCTGCATTTTTTTAAAATATATTCCAAGAATAATAAAAAGGAATAAAGAAATATTCACAAAGTACTCTGCTTTATTCTAAAGAGAGCCAAAAAAGAAGCCAAGGATGATGATACATTGATACTTATTAATTCCTTTTATAACACTTTTCTTTGGCTCAATTTTGTTGATTTGATTTTTTTAATATAATTTAGTACTGAACAAATATAAGACCGTTTCTTTCTTCATGGACAAGTTATGGCCAACTTTCCCAAAAAAAAAGAACACTATAGAATCGGTTCTCATAATTCATTCACTCAAAAAAAAAAGAAGAGTACAAAATGAGAATGATTTATAATTAAGGAGTTGAACGTTGCACTTGTGCATCAGTGCATGCTTTTCATGTTTGCTTTTATTTCTTTCAGTGGAGAAAGTGAAAAACAAAAGTTGAGTAAAGTTGATTTGCACTTTTGTTAAAGCATGAAAGGTGCTTCAATAAATCAAAGTCTAGTGATGCGATCGAATATATCATATGTTATCTTGGAATTTAATCAATTTTCTTAAGATCTTATGATTTTTCTTTTTAAAAAATACATATACTGTTCTTGTTAAAGTGAAAAAGGATGAAGACAACAGTTTGGATTTAATAGCAGCATGAGCCACTTGTCGACATTCCATATAATCACATGGCTCCTCATAGCTTCAACGCAGTTAGCATTAGGACAAGACATCAAAACAAGTACTAAATATGATGATGAGTCAAAATAATGATATGACATTGTAACTGTCTTGGGGGTGTGCTGTGTGCGTTCGACGTATCCACATGCCACACACGACCCGGTTGGTAAACAACCATTCCGGTGAATGGGATTAACCTTCAACAACATAATTTTTTTTTCTCGTGAAACAATTATACAATGGCAAATAATAATTTGATAATTACTGTCTCTAGGTAATAATACACTTTTTCAAAATTCATTTAAGGCATAGTTTGTAAATATTGATTTTATTTCGAAATACTTATAACTTATTGTTAAATAAATAAAATTGGTGAAAATGAATTCTCTGCTTTCGTCAAAATATATATTTTTATTTTCATTTTTTGGGGTGATAGAATAGGACTATTGAAATCTGTTATTTCTTTAAAAGTTAAAGAAATGGGTACTGAAAATCCTAAAAATAGAAGATAATATAAAAGTTAAAAAGTATTTATTAAGAATGTTTATATTCCCATATGCTAATTACGCTCAACATTTGACTAATGTAGATAAATATCAACTATTCCAACGGTAACTAATCTATAAACCGTACAGAAGAAGCTTCACAGTTCCAACGGTCACCTAACACTTTTTCTCGTTGGACTCGGACACAATAAAACAAAACACATCCACTTTTAGTTCGATACATATCGGTTCTGTCTTTAATCTTTATCGGTTGTGTCTTTAATCTTTTGACCATATAAAATATCATTGGTATCATCGGAATGGAATTTGGGGACGGCGTTTCCTTCGCCGTCGTCCCCACTGTCTTCAAGAGAGAAGACTACAAGCGGACCAAACACGACTCTGTTTTCTCCAAATGGCAGGTTCTCTCTCTCTGTCTCTCTCTCTCCTTTGAGATCGGTTTCTATGTCTGGTTCTTTGCTCGATCTTGTATTTTCTCTATAACCCATTTTGGGATTTCTCAGATTTCAGTTGAAACCGAGAAATCAGATCTTCAATATTCCTGGAATTTGGTGTAAAGATCCCATTTTTAATGCCTATTGTGTCTTCTTTGTATTTGCATTTGTCTATGTTGAACCCATTTGCATTTGCATCGTCTATGGAGATTTGTGGAAATGGGCTAAAAAAGTCTTCATTTTCTCTAGATTAGAATTGGTCACTGGCTCTTAGTCTCATTAATTACATTGCTGTTTGATGTTAGTTTTATCTCTTATGCGCATGCACAGGTTCTTATAGGATCCAATGATTGGGAGGACTTCAATAACGGAAAAGATGGTGTAGGTAGATACAGAGTTCAGAACTTACCCCGTAAATCTTTCCCGGGTCTGTATGAGATCGGAGTAGCGGTCATCGGTCAAGACCAAGGTCGAAAGGTTGAACCTGATGATGTTCTTGCTGCATATCTAGGACAAGCTGAAAGTGTTAGGACTAGACTCCAGCGTTATGGAAGATCTGGTGCTCATTTGCGAAATGTTTACAACCTTGTCGACTGTGAAACCGTTGAATCATCTCCAGTTAAGAAGGCTGTTACGGGGGGTTTATTTGAGGACATTTTCTCCAAAGGTGGCTCGATACTATACAGATGGGCTCCGGTAAGTATATGTCTTTTTATCTTCTCTATTTGTCTGTTAAGTATACAATTTTGATCTAACTCATGTGACTTTATCAGATGGGATCTAAGAGGGTAGCTGAGGCAACAGAAGGGATGCTTTTGAGCACATTTGACTATGCTTGGAACAAAGGAAGTAATGGGGAACGACGCCAGCTTGATTTACTTAAGAAGCTCGGTGATCGTGAGTTTATGAGCAAGAGAAAGTCCGGTATATCACGAATGTTTTTTCCTTTTCTTCGGAACCAAGTTGGTATCAGAATCAAAGGAGAGAAGCATGTGCTTAAAGAAGAGAGAAAGCTAAGCTGTGATGTTGTTGACGAAGAGAAGAGTAGTAATTTCCTCACTTCAATACTCAAACTCACTCGGTCTAGACCTCAACCGGTTCCAGACAGATTTGATGAGAATGATGGTTCTTGTACTGATTCTGTTTGTGGAGTCATACTTGAAAATGGAGGTTTTTGCAATAGAAGTCCAGTTAAAGGAAGAAAGAGATGCGTAGAGCATAAAGGGCAGAGAGTTTGCCGTGTTTCACCCGTAAAACACTCACCGCCGCCAAATCCTGAGATTTTCACCGGACAAGATCATCACAATCATAAAGACTCTGATGTTATCTGTGGAGTGATCTTACCTGACACGGAACCGTGCAATAAGAGACCTGTTCCAGGAAGAAAACGATGTGAGGATCATAAAGGCATGAGGATCAATGCTTTTCTTTTCATTCTTAACCAGACAGATCGTGAGAAAACAGTCAAAGACGAGGAATCTGATCCTGAATCGCATAAAGAGTTAAGCGACGAAGAAGGTTCGCCTCGCTTCTGTGAAGCTACAACAAAGAATGGCTTACCTTGCACAAGAAGTTCTCCTAAAGGAAGCAAAAGGTGTTGGCAACATAAGGAGAAAATTTCCCCTGTATGTTTTCAGCCAGAAGCCGCAAAAGTTGTAGCTTGTGGAGTTAAATTATGCAATGGATTGATCTGTGAGAGATCTCCCGTCAAAGGACGTAAGAGATGTGAAGAGCACAAGGGAATGAGAATCACCTAACCTTCTTTATCACTTTGTTTGACCGGAATTGTTCGTATATACCAAACCGTTTTGGTTTCGGTATTGGTCTGCTGAAAGAATCATCTGTACCGGATGACTCAAAAATTCATTTTTATTAAATTTAAATCAATTTTGATTTGTTCAGTGAACTTGAAATGAATAAAGGATAAACTGTTATAGTTGCATATTTGCATCTTTGCTTGTATGATCTTTAAATGTTTTTAGCTTTAAAAATACATAAACCCGCCATTTCTCCACTCTGTTACTTGGACGTCCACGAAGCAAGGAACTGTAAAACCACCCACCTTTTTTTAAACTTCCCCACACTACTTCCATAACTTTCTATCATCTCCTTATACAATCGCACATGTAACGAGAGATCTGTGGAAGAAAACATAGGCGAAGAAGAAATTCACAATCATAAGCAGAGCCGTTTGTTCTGTTTTGTTTTGTTTGACAATGTCGTTTGTTCTAATATCGAAGATGGCGAAGTTGAAGATTAACCATATACGATACACATTTAGTACCATGCAAAGAAGCACAACCGTTATGCCGGTGCTAAGTCAATTCTTGAATAATAGGTATATCTTCTCATCTCATCTATTCACAATGTTGTTACATTTTGTATCCTTTGTTTTTCTTTCACTTAATGGTCATAAACTCATAATGTATCAACAGGTTGATCGGAGAAGAATTCAGTTCTGACGCCATCGACCACACTAGGTTGAAGAGAGAAGACTACAAGCTGACTGTACTCGACACCTTTTTCTCCCTGTGGCAGGCAATGTCTCTCTACTCTAAGTTCTCTAGTCTTGTTACATTGCGATGGTAGCTTTGGTCTTACTCTGTTTTCATATGCGCATTATGATAGCTGAGTATAAACTTAAACTGCATAGACAGCCTCTTATAGTTACCAATGATTGGAAAGATTTCAATAACGGAAAAGAAGGTGTCCGTAGATACAGACATGAGGACTTACCCCCTAAACATTTTGCGGGTCTGTATGAGCTCGGTGTAGCTCTCATCGGTGATCAAGACCTAGGCCAAAATTTTGATCCTGATGATGTTATAGCTACATATCTAGGACAAAGTATAGACGTTAGATCAAGACTCCAGGATTATGGAAGAAGCGGTGGTCATTTGCCCCACGTTTTATTTGAAGACGCATTCTCGCAACAAGGCTCCATTTTATTTAGATATGCTCAGGTATTATGTCATCGTTACTTCTGCTAAGTGTGTGTAAATATATAACTTTGATCCTAACTCATATGATTGGTAATTAATGATCTGCTTTACTGTGATTCATCAGATGAGATCTAAGTGGGAAGCTGCTGCAATAGAAGGGATGCTTTTGAGCAGATATGATTTTATCTATGGAATACATGCAGTAACGGGGAACGACGCCAGCTTGATTTACTTGTGAGCAAGAGAAAGTCACAAGTGTTGGTTCCTTCTCTTCGAGTCCAAGTTGTTACCAGAATCAAAGAAGAAACGACGAGTAATAGTAATAACCTCGCTTCAATACTCAAACTGATGAGACCATTTGGTTAACCGGAGTAAACCTACTCATTTACGTTTCAAATTTGTAATGTTGGTAGTTAATTTGTATACTCTCTGTTTCTGACTTCTTCTGTATTTAAGGCACAATTGTATTATGTATTAAACCAAAATTGTTTTGGTTTTGGTTTCAAATGGTTTACCGAAGCAATCTTCTGTATCGGTTTAATTCACCAATTTAAAACCAGTGACGTGTTTCTCTTCAACAGTGAACAAAGTTTGGTAAGAACGAACTGTCGGCAGAATCACCACCGTCGATTATGAGAAATATTAATCTAATCTAACGGTCATCTATAAGATATAAAATCAACGGCTCCGATTTGTTTTCTAGAAAGCACGTTTAAAACACGCCACGTGGGCAATCATTATCTTTTTAATCTATGGCTTTTAATTATTTAAAAAATTTCGGCACGATGAAAATTAAAAAGCCTCGAAGGTTGGAACATTATAACAGGTGAGGGAGATAAAAAAACGGAATCTTATATCGCCGTCGTTAAGATGCCACCGGCCGGAGAACTCCGAGATCAATCTCCATCGAACAATAATAACAATACACAATCTTCCGATACTCAATCCACAGATGCAGCAGCGGCGGCAGCAGCAGCGATAACTGCGGCAGCTGCAGATGCGGAGGCTGCTGGGTTATGGACACAGATCAAAGCGGAAGCACGCCGTGACGCTGAGGCTGAGCCAGCGTTAGCTAGCTATCTGTACTCGACGATTCTTTCTCACTCTTCTCTCGAACGATCTATCTCGTTTCATCTAGGAAACAAGCTTTGCTCATCGACGCTTTTATCCACGCTTTTGTACGATCTCTTCTTAAACACTTTCACCTCCGATCCTTCTCTCCGTAACGCCACCGTCGCCGATCTTCGCGCCGCTCGTGTTCGTGATCCCGCTTGTATCTCGTTCTCTCATTGTCTCCTCAATTACAAAGGCTTCTTAGCTATTCAGGTGAGAATCCCTAATTCGCGATTTGATTTGTGAAATTAGTTTGATCCTTCAATTAGGTCAATCTGCATCATTTGATTCTGGTGATTTGATTTGTGAATCAGGCGCATCGTGTTTCACATAAGCTATGGACACAGACACGGAAGCCATTAGCATTAGCTTTACACTCAAGAATCTCTGATGTGTTCGCTGTTGATATACATCCAGCAGCGAAGATTGGAAAAGGGATACTTCTTGACCACGCAACGGGAGTTGTAATCGGAGAAACAGCTGTGATAGGGAACAATGTTTCGATCCTTCATCATGTGACACTTGGTGGAACTGGTAAAGCTTGTGGAGATAGACATCCTAAGATAGGTGATGGTTGTTTGATTGGAGCTGGAGCTACTATTCTTGGAAATGTTAAGATTGGTGCAGGAGCTAAAGTTGGTGCTGGTTCTGTAGTGTTGATCGACGTGCCGCCTCGTGGTACAGCTGTTGGGAATCCGGCGAGACTCGTTGGTGGAAAAGAGAAGCCGACGAGTCTTGATGAGGAATGTCCTGGAGAATCGATGGATCATACTTCATTCATCTCGGAATGGTCAGATTACATCATTTAAAAGTTATTGTTATGATTGTTTCTGTGTTCTTGAAAGGGATAACCTTTTCGACCATTTGCTTGTAGAGAGATGTTAGTCACTAAGTGGGTTCTATGAATTGTGAGTGAGCTTTCTTGTATTTGTAATCTTACAAAACATCTTAGGATGTCGATACAATAAATGGCCTTCTTCTACTTTGGATTCGGGTTTGGCTTGGATTTTACAGTTGTCTCCATCCATTTTAAGGGCTTTACAAAGATCAAGGAGCACTGGACTTGTTTAGGCTTCCCCTTATTCCGGTTCACTAGGGACTAGGTTTTCCTCTGCTGTCTAAAGTTGAAGAACGATCAAATCTCAAACTAAAAGGTTCATTCTGGTTATCCAAATAGTTCAGGATCAAGACTGTAAAATCGCTGAATCTCAATGTACAGGAAGATTCATATTCTAAATAGTGAATCCAAACGTAAAGATCTCTCAAGTCTTGAAGAGAACCAAAAGAAGTGCAAAATGAATTTATTACTTGAATCTGCAGAGTCCATCACAAAACAATTGTTACAATGTCACAACAACAGAACATTTTACATATGTATAAAAAAAATGAAATAATAAACAACATTTTGTGGCTTCTTAACAAGAGAACTGTCGTGTTTGCTGACTACAAAAGAATGTGTTATATATATAAAGGATGGCTTGAAATTTGTCCTCTTCCGTCTTCTTCTCGAATCTCCCTAGTGATTGTTCTATATCTACAAAAGCCCTAAGATTTTCTCCTCAGCAATTAGAACCAATGAATCAGTTGCACACAAACTTAAGCCGCTGAGAGTCGGGTTTTGATAGGCTTAAGCTTTAATCCCATGCTTTCAGGAGAGAGAAGCTCAGGTGCAATACAAGAAGGGCTAAGAGGACTTCTAGGGCTCTCTGTGAAAAGACATGGTCTATATAATCCATAACCCATCAAGAAATATTCCATTGGGATCAACATTGCATGCGGTTGCTCCTCTGTTACCATTGAACCACAAGCCTGAACCTGAAAAAAAATCCCAAGAAAACATCGATAAGTAGCTAGAAAACCAAACATGTTTTGGTATGTAGAGTTGTAAAGGATGAGGGTTTGTTTTTTTTCCAAACCTCAACCAAAGCACAGTATCCTCTATCCAAAGTTGCTGCCATGTGAACAGCTTCTGAGTAGAAGGGAGATTGATCTCCGATAAAGATAAGTGTCCTGCATTTTAGTTTCTTCAATCCACTTGAGATGTCAGGTCTCCTGCAAAAAGCAAATGTTTCGTTTCCATAAAGTTAAGAAAGGCAAGATTTGACACCATGAATGAATGCTGCTTAGATAACGGATTTTGAAGTGTTTGTTGTGTTACCGATCAATGGCGTCAAGAAACCGCATAACGTTTACGCTTTGTCTCTCATCAAGCAGCTAAGAAAATTACCAAAAGTGAAAAGTGTCAAATCACTGATACAGAGAGATCTATCTATTGACTAATCAGTAAAAACGAGAGTTAAACACTCACTCTTCTGCAAGCCTGAGCTATATCTGACTCTGGAATCTCGACATTACCACGAACTTCCTGTAGAAAGTAGTTGCAACCGGTTTGAATAAGAGAAGTCTGGAATTGAAACAAGTGTAGTAGAGAGCAATGGTCACTGCAGTGAACATACCTTACTAAAATATCTCTGAAGCAAAAATTCCGTTACCACTCCACACATCCCGTAGTAATATAACAACTTTGAGATAACCTTGTTGTAAAACCATTCAGACCAAGACGGGGCCTTGCATAATGGTGAGACAAGAATCAAACCGAGAACACGTTCTCTATGTTTCATCTGAAAAGTTTTAAAACAGAGAACATATTATAAACAGAAATGTTTGTTTGAAGCAACAGACAATGAGAAGAGACAAAACGAAGAGGAACATACCGCGAATAAGGTGAGGATGTAAGCACCTGCAGTCACACCCATACACATCACAACGCCAAGGCTGAACAAAAGCTACATTGTTAGCTCCAACATTCTAACATTATAGAACAAAAGTTTAGAGAGTCAATCATTACCCGAAAAAGTTAAGAACTTCAAGAATCTGATCTGCCAAGTCGTCAGCAGAAGGAGCTGAATCATTAGGACAAATCGGAGCAGCTCCTAACTGCAAGAACTCTTCGTGAAAATGCAAGAAAACGATGACAATCATGTGAGTAATCACGTCAAGCAATTAACTACCAAACTAACTTTAAAAAAGGAACTAAAATATGGACCTCATGCCCAGGTGGACTAATATGGTAAATGCAGAAGTTATGTAGCAGCAACGAAGCTGCTTCAGGGCAGAAGAATAATCCTTGGAAGCATGACATATCTGAAGAATAAAGCAACAATAACATTCAAAACTTCAGCAAAAGAGACCAAGGATCCTGTAATTTAGCAGTACATTACTGCCTCTAAAGATTCCTTAGAACTTACGGTTAAGGGCCAAATCAGGATAAGTAATCAATGCTGGCTTTTCCCGGTCTCCATACACAATGACAGATACAACACCACTTGCAGTTTTGACACGATGTTCCTGAACACAAGAAACCAGCAAATTTTTAACAAAAAGTAACATGAACACCAACAGAACACTAAGCTCTATAAGTTATAATAACCATACACTATCTCATACCATTGTCTTCTCCATATTGTTAATACTACATGTGTTCGTTTATCTCCAGTAAACAATTAATCTATTTACTAAAGATAGGAATATGACAACGGACTTTAGGTGGAAAAGACATATACAAATGTATACATACACACAATAAAGAAAGGAACAAAAAATGAAACAATCTCTGTTAAAGCTTTTTCCATGTGCAGATTTTACTACTTTTAGTGCAAAAAAACAAAATCAAAACTTCATCATCAACAACCAAAGAGGATGGCCTAATTCTAATCATTGTGATGTTTTTTTAAAAAAAAAAAAGAGAATGACAGTGTAAATAAAGATGAGCTAATATGAGTGTTAATAAGGTAATAAAGAAGCATTAGTCTAATTAAACAATGGATTAAAGGTAGACAAAAACAGCTGGAGTTTTCTTTATTCTCATAATTTTTTATAAATAAAAAAGGCAATAAGACAAAGAATAAGGAATACAAAAGAAGAAGAAGATATCTTTGAATAGAGAAGAAGATCCCAAGAATAATCCCATCTGGAAAGAATCATTAAAAACAAAAAAAGAAGTTTCACAAATCCACAAGCAAAGAATTTTTCAAGAACCAATCTTTTTTTGTTTTGTGTTTTGTTTTTCTCAAATGTGTGAAACATAATTGAAATCTTAATCAGAAAATGTATGTTCTTCCCTAAATCTACATAAAGATTAGATTTTTAAGCAAGTTTAAGATAAACCCATTAACGAAAGTTTCGAACTTTGATTCGGATCCGATTTCAAGAAACCAAAAAAAGAAGGGAATGGGAATGAAAACCTTGCCACCAAGATAGATCGTTTCAACGTCGACGGAAACGGCGCCGTATGAGTCAGCCATTGACAACAAAAGCTCCTCAGCTTCCGCCGTCACCGTCGTCGTCGTTTTTTATTAACAGCTGGGATAACAAAAGCTTCTTCTTCTTCTTCTTCTTCTCCCAACCTCTAGATTGTTTTTTGGCTTTTCTGTAGCTTATATACAAAGCGAATCCTTTTTTTCTCTTTCTCTCTCCTCTCTCTCTCTCTCTCTTAAGACCTCTCTGGAAAAAGAAACGAATTTTTTTTGTTTTTTTTTTTCCTTCTTCTTCGTTTAGTCTCTTCTCTCTCTTAAATTTTGCGGTGATTTCTCCATAGACGCCGGTAGTCGTAACATGACACGCGAACGGTCAAAAAAAACTAAAATAATTATAAAAAATAATATTTGGTTTTAAGAAAAATGTAAAAAGAAGTTTTAAAATATGAGGACACGGAAGGTGGGAAAAATTGGTTGCAAATTAATAACCGAAATTTAAAAACTAAAACTGAATATAACCTTTTTATCGGATGATTAGTTTTTATTATTTTAAAAAATTGAATCTGAACGGATAAACCAAATTTTATTTTCGGAAAAAGGATATACTACATAGAAAATAATTTTTATTGATGCAATTGTAATTATTATTATCTCATATATTTTATTTTAATTGAATACAGACGTAAATATAAAATTAAACATAAGTTAAACTAAATTTCATCAAAATAAACATACTAAATTTAATTAAAAATGCCTTTAATATATTTCAAATCCAAACTTTTAAAAAATTAATCACAATCAAATTATTGTATTGAACACATGAAAATGATTATTGATAATTACTTTTCTTATCAATTACCAAGTTAACTGAATTCACAAAAATAATTAAATAACTAATGTATAATGAATTTGAATATAGTTAGAACAACAAAAGAACAAAACAAATTTTTTTTTTCCTTCAGATTGGAATTGTTGTTATTAAGGTCTTTGTTGCAATGGTACCTATGACTTCACATTACAAAATTTTTATTTTTCTTGTAGTCATTCTTGTTTATTTGGTGTTACTTGCAAGAATGTCACAAAAAAATAGTCTTCTTTAGATATTATAAACACGGTCTTAAAGTTCAATTCCTATGAATGATTTCTCAAATGTGCAAATCGATTTCAAATGACAGATGTGATAGATCATGTCGTTTTTTACAACATGCACTTTTTTGATAAAATTTTTCAAGAAAACATGTTGGGGATATAAGTTTCAACATACATACATCACAATCACAAGTAACCAAGTCGGTATTTGTTTAATCATTTTTCTTGGTAACAAATTTTGTCCATTTTAGATACTATAAACATTAAACATATTTTTGGAGTTCAAATTCATGGTTTAAAAAAAAATAACAAAAAGAATTCAAATTTATGATAATTGAAAACACAAAGAATTCAAATTTATGATGATTAAAATTAGTATTTATAAGGAATTTTTGAAAAGTTTTGAATATATATTCTTTTTTCATGAACAAAGAATATGTTTTTATCAAACAATTTAGCTAAGAGAATGTGATTAAAAAAAAAAAAAGATTTTAAGATTTCAATATTATATATATTCTTTCCTCAAAAAAGAATATTTTTATCAAACAATTTAGCTAAAAAGAATGTGACAAAAAAATACCTTCAAAAACAATTGGGGCGTTCCGAGAATCGAACTCGGGACCTCTCGCACCCAAAGCGAGAATCATACCACTAGACCAAACGCCCACAATTGATTGTTTCCTAACTATGAAATGTATAACTTCAAAAACGCTGAATTAGGTCTTCCATTTGGGCTTCTAATGGGCCTTGCTTAAAAGTCACGTGCGGATCATGTGGTGTGTATATCTCCATCTGCAATGCTCTCACTACATTTACATAACAGAGCCCTAAAGCTGAGTGACTCTGTAACATCATCGCTCTCTCCGCATTTCCCCATTAACCCTCCAATTTTCCCGCCTTAGTCTCACTCTCTTCCCGCCTTAGTCTCGCCGGAGAATCCATGGTTCAGAAGAAGCAAGCCGCCGCCGGTCCAGATACCGAGCCTAAGAAGCGTCGTCGTGTCGGGTTTTCTCCCGCCGGTAAGTCATTTCTGTTCTTGTTTGTTTTTTTTCTTCCTGTTCTCGCGATTACCCCACTTGCGTAGCTCTGATTTCGTAATTTTTTCGTCAATCCGTTTCTTATGTGCAGATACTGGTGTCGAGGCTAACGAGTGCATCCAAATTTATCTCGGTGCGTATTTTGATTTTGGATCATTTCAGTTTGATTTTTGGGGATATAGCTTCGTACGGAAATTAGGGTTTCGTTTCCTGCTTTTGGCTTCCGTGTTTGTTGCAATTCGTATATGGAATGGGTGTAATAATCGTTATTAAGAACATCATGAGCCGAATTGTTGTGATTTAGTTCAAATTGGTATGTGTCATGTCACAGTACTCAAATTGGTATCAATTGGTAGTTCTCTGATGTTGAACATGTAGAGCAGATCTATATACTGAGGTTTTCATTTACGTGTTTATCATTTTTTGCCATATGGTGTTAGCTCAATGAGTCATAAAAGTATTTTCTGTGTGAAGCTTCTTTAAGGTTTGTTTGTTGTTACATAATTTTGATGTTTGTTGTTACATAATTTTGATGTTTGTTTTTGTGATGGGTGATTTTCTAGTTTCAAGCAAAGAGGAAGTTGATTCCCCTGACATTTCGTGCGTGAAGCCAGTTGACTTGAATGATTTCATTGATGGAGATGGCAAGATATATGGTTACCAAGGTTTGAAGGTAATGTGGATTTACCATGAAAATTATCTTTCTTGATTTTCTTGTTTCCGTTGTTGTAATTTTGTTCTGACATAATCTGACTGTCGATTTCATTTGTTTCAGATAAATGTGTGGATCAATAGCATCTCATTACACTCATATGCTGATATTACATACCAGAGCACAACCAACGTAAGTGTTGACTGTATTTTCTATATGTTGGATTGTGTTTTATACGGCTTTCTTAAAATGAAACTAACCTTGGAGCATCATTATCATGTTATCTTTTGGTATGTGTTTCAAGGGAGAGAAAGGCATCACGGACCTGAAATCTGCTTTACAGGTACCAATCAACTTTGATGTCTCATCTCATCTTAGAATACCTGCTTTTTTTTTTTTTTTTTGCTATCCTTTTATTACTCTGATTGTCTGCTTCATTCAACTCAGAACATATTTGCTGAGACCATCGTTGATAACAAGGAAGAATTTCTGCAAACCTTTTCAACACAGAGAGATTTTATCAGGTGCATACTTGCTAGATACTTTCATACTATCTTGAACTTGTTCCCAAATTATTTAAGATAAGTTTCTCTTTGTAGGCTCTGTATAATGTTGAACATTTTTGTTGATTGTTCTAGAAATATAGTCTCCGACGGAGAGGTAATGCAATCTGGAGCGACAGATGGAAGCAGCAACAATGCTGAAGTGGTTTCTGCAGATCTCCAGGTAGGTTTTGCTTGATATGTTTCATGTATCGTATAATCAATAAGTTTGAGCAGATTAGTTTGAGATGCTTTCATCAGCTGTGGGCTGCAAAATTTTAATGAAAGTAATTATGGTTTATTATCCTCAGGTTATACGGATGCAAATTGGTTCTCCAAATGCTGGACTCCTCTATAGCCGATTGGTACCTCTTGTTCTTCTTTTTGTTGATGGTATATACCCATCCACCTTTGCTCTTTCAAATTATATTGAAATTTTTTTTCCCTCTAGTTAGTACTAACAATACGTTGGTCCATTCTTTATGATCAGGCAGCAACCCGATTGATGTCACTGATCCTGACTGGCATTTATATCTCTTAATTCAAAAGAAAGAGGACAAGGAAGATCCTTTGTATCGAATTGTGGGCTTTACTGCTATCTATAAATTCTTTCGTTATCCTGACAGGTTACGGATGCGACTCAGCCAGGTATAATATATATATATATATATATATATATAGCCCAAAGATCTCAGTCCATCTTGCAATCATATTGATTTGACTGTTTATGTTGTGTTTGGATTTCAGATCCTGGTCTTACCGTCCTTCCAAGGAAAAGGACTCGGAACCTATCTCATGGAGGTAGTAAACAATGTGGCTGTAGCAGAAAATGTTTACGATTTGACAGTGGAAGAGCCATCTGAGAAGTTCCAACACATTCGCACTTGCGTCGACATAAACCGCTTGCTCAGTTTCGATCCAATCAAACCAGCAATTGATTTAGCTGTTCAGACTCTCACCAGAGGAAAACTATCGAAGAAAGCTCAGATACCTCGATTCACCCCACCTTTGAACGCCATCGAGAAAGTCCGAGAATCTCTGAAGATCAACAAGAAACATTTTCTCAATTGCTGGGAGATTTTGATATATCTTGCACTTGATCCTATCGACAAGTACATGGAAGATTACACATCTGTCATCACGAACCATGTGAGAAGCGACATCCTGGGAAAAGATATAGAAACTCCAAAGAAACAGGTCGTAGATGTTCCGAGCGAGTACGAGCCTGAAACATCCTTTGTGGTTTTCAAATCACTCAATGGAGAAGAAGGTAATACCAATGTTCAAGTTGATGAAAACAAACCAGATCAAGAGCAGCAGCTGAAGCAACTGGTTGATGAAAGGATTCGTGAGATCAAGTTGGTTGCTGAGAAAGTCTCTAAGGTTTCTCCAAAGGCGTGAATCAGTCAGAACACTTTGTGAGAGGTTTTATAATTATGAGAAGCTTTTTGTTGAATGATCAAACTATATGTGATCTTCAGAAAGACAAACCTGTTTGTGTTCGTTTTGTAGTGGAGGAGGTTGAGTAAACTAATGTACTTCCGGTTTAGTGGTTTCGTCCGGTTATAATATTTTGGTACAATTTACATCGTTACCTCGTTAATTGCGGTTCAATTAAGAATGTCGACGATAATTGGAATATTCCGATCGAATTTTAGCAAAAACCGGAATTGTGGTTAAGGTAACCAATGCTGGTCGTATTAAAATTACCGGGCGAACCGGTTGTCAAAACCAAGAAAAAAAACATAAGAAGAACAAATCTCGAAGGTGGGACTAATTGTGCCGTCTCGAAAGGGAGAAGAATTTGTTTTGTGCTCTGTTTTGATAAACGAAATTGATTTTGACAGAGTGAGGCAGAGAGAGAGATGGATTTGATTGCGGGAGAGAGCTCGAAGAAGGTGTTGAGGAAACATGGATTTAGGTCGCTGAAACTGATGAGTGTGGACATGGAACAAGAACTCGGTAACGAGCCTGAGCCTTTTGGTGCTGATTATGGAAGACTCGATAGTGGTCTCGTCTACTATGTTCGTCGTAACTCAAAACCAAGGATGAGAGCTGCTCTAGCTCTCGCCGTTAAAGTCGGGTTAGCTCTTCTTCTTCTTCTTCTTCTTCGATTTTGACGACATTTGAATTTGATTTGATGAATCGAATTTACTGTTTATTGAGTTTTTCTCGCTGAGTTTTAGGGTTTTCTCTTTGGTTCTGAGTCGAATTGTTGATTTATTTGATCACTGTGCAGAGTTGATCTAACTTTGATTTGATTTGTGACTTTTTTATGAACAGATTTGTGACATGCATTAATATATTCGTAGTGTATGAGGATATAGAGAACTGGGATGAAGTTTAGTTGACATGCATTAATAAACTTCATGTTTTGAGTCGTGTACGCGTTAAATGATGCTGACACAGTTTTTGGTTTATTGGCAGTTCAGTTTTGGAAGAGGAGGATCAGCGTGGAGTTGCTCATATTGTAGAGCATCTTGCATTTAGTGCTACAACGAGATATACAAACCATGATATTGTCAAGTTCTTAGAGAGCGTCGGAGCTGAGTTTGGGCCCTGTCAAAACGCAATGACCACAGCGGATGAGACTATCTATGAATTGTTTGTCCCCGTTGATAAGCCTGAATTGTTATCTCAGGCTATTTCCATTTTAGCAGAGTTCAGCTCTGAGGTAAATGTCATTGTGACTCTGTCGCATCCATTTCTTTTCGTTTCATTGTTTTTGGTCTGTAAGAAATCTGTGCTCGGTTTGTTTAGATTCGAGTCTCGAAGGAAGATTTGGACAAAGAAAGAGGGGCTGTTATGGAAGAATACCGAGGGAATCGGAATGCTACTGGAAGGATGCAAGATTCGCATTGGCAGCTGATGATGGAAGGTTCAAAGGTATGTGATATCTTTAGTTAGTCTTTTTTGCAGTTTACGAGAGATTCCAATGTGTTCTTAAATAAGACTTTCATTTGACCGCAGTATGCTGAACGTTTACCTATTGGGTTGGAGAAAGTGATTCGATCTGTTCCTGCTGCAACTGTGAAGCAATTTTACCAGAAGTGGTATCATTTATGCAATATGGCAGTTGTGGCTGTTGGAGATTTTCCAGATACAAAGGTACTACTATTTTAATTTATGACTGTGATATCATCACTTTTGTTCCCTGGCTGTTCAAGCATTTATGAATATGTTGTAAAGTCGGAATTTGTTGATAATCCTTGTTTCTAGACTGTAGTTGATTTGATAAAGACACATTTTGAGGATAAAAGATCAAGTAGCGAGCCTCCACAGATACCAGTGTTTCCTGTTCCTTCTCATGAAGAGACACGATTTTCGTGCTTTGTTGAGTCAGAGGCAGCTGGGGTTAGTCAAATTTTACTCTCTGAACGTCTTCCATATTAGCGTGATGTCAATTTCCTAACTGCTAAGGTTCTTTTTTGGTCTTTGGCTTGTAGTCTGCAGTAATGATTAGCTATAAGATGCCTATAAGTGATCTGAAGACAGTGAAAGATTATAGGGATATGCTTGCGGAGTCAATGTTTCTACATGCTCTTAACCAGAGACTATTCAAAATATCTCGTAGAAAGGATCCTCCATTTTTTGCGTGTTCTGTGGCTGCTGATGCTCTGGTGAGCCCATTGAAGGCCTATATAATGAGTTCTTCTTGTAAAGAGAAAGGAACTCTTGCATCTCTAGAGTCTATGCTTTTCGAGGTCTCTTCTCTTTTCCCTCTTTTCCAAGTTTTTTTCACTTTCTTCTTCCACCCCTTCATTGGTTCTCTTGTGTGTTTAGGTTGCTAGGGTACGCCTTCATGGGTTCTCGGAGCGTGAAATATCTGTTGTTCGGGCTCTCATGATGTCCGAGATTGAATCTGCTTATCTGGAACGTGATCAGGTCCAATCAACGAGCTTGCGGGATGAATATATACAGGTAAAATCTGTGATGAACTTTAATACTCAGCATTCTGTCTTTCCCATCTACAAAAATCTTGTTTAAACCCTTTTTTTTTATCTTGCAGCATTTCCTTCACAAGGAACCTGTTATTGGGATTGAATACGAGGCACAACTTCAGAAGACTCTTCTACCCCGTGAGAACATGCATACTCTGCTTATAAAGTGTAGTCAGTATAGTACCATTTTTGTTATATAACTCGTATAAATTATATTGGTTCCTCTTTGATGCAGAAATATCAGCGTCGGATGTAGCCAGATACTCTGAAAAGTTAAGAACATCATGTGGTTGTGTGATCAAGACAATGGAACCTAGATCTGCTGCTACGATTGATGATTTGAGAAATGTTGTCTCAAAGGTTAATAGTCTCGAAGAAGAAAAGATGATTGCTCCATGGGATGAGGAAAAGATTCCAGAAGAAGTTGTCAGTGAGAAGCCAACTCCAGGGTAAGCTCTTCTTTACTTTTGGATTTTGGTTCTATTGACTGTAGTTTTCAGAGTGAATAGAGATCCTAAAAACTTATATCTTTGTGCAATTATCAATTTCCTCGAGAGCTGACTAGTTATGAAGTCTTTTACTAAACTAAATGAGTCTTTGTTAAACTAAAAGTAGACAAAACTCAACTGACATGCATATATTTTTTCATTTCTTATTATTTATCATCTGTCACTAATGTTCAATGAAGGGAGGTTACTCATCAGCTTGAATATCCAGAAGTTGGGGTTACAGAATTGACGTTATCAAATGGAATGCAAGTTTGCTACAAGTCCACAGACTTCTTGGACGATCAGGTGCAATATTAACTGACATTACAATAGTTTGGAATCAGCATGTGTGTGTATATGCTTATGCATAGATGGCAATATATTAAGCTCTGAGCTTCTTCTTTTGCTTATTGTTCCATAACTTCATGATTGGCCCTTTCCCCTTGCAGGTTCTTTTTACCGGGTTCTCATATGGAGGACTATCTGAACTCCCTGAGAGTGATTACATTTCATGTTCAATGGGATCAACAATTGCTGGTGAAATTGGTATGTTTGGTTATAAGCCATCAATGCTTATGGATATGCTTGCTGGTAAGAGAGTTGAAGTTAGCGCAAGACTCGGGCCGTATATGAGAACCTTTTCGTGTGATTGTTCACCCACAGACCTTGAAACTGCTTTGCAGGTTTGCCTTCTTTCTCCAGATGAACGTGTATTTTCTAAGTTCTTCCAGGTTGATCTCAGGCTTGTTACTAACATATTTAGCTGAAACCTCGACAGTAGACATCATTAAGACATTGACTATGACCTCTTCGATTTATACTTCATTAACCATAACATATTTGGCTGAAACCTACTGAACTCTATGAAACCTACAGTAGAGTTCATTAACTTATTTGCTAACATCGAAATGATAGAACTTGAAAATATTGTGCATACTAACATGTTTTGCATTCTTCTTTTTCCTCTACTAATATTTCGACTCTCATTGGATTGTATTTGCATTATCTTGGCCGTAGAGTTGAACTTGATTATACTTCTTTGCAGCTTGTTTATCAACTTTTTACTACAAACGTGATGCCACAAGAAGAAGAGGTTGGAATAGTAATGCAAATGGCAGAAGAAGCAGTCCGTGCTCGGGAAAGAGACCCATACACTGTCTTTGCCAATAGAGTAAAGGAACTCAATTATGGAAATTCTTATTTCTTTAGGGTAACGATATCTTCCTTCTTTTTTCAAAATGACTAATTATTTCTTGGTGAACGCACAACTGATTCTAACCCCTAGTCTCTGATGTGTAGCCGATTCGGATTAGTGAACTCAGGAAAGTTGACCCTTTAAAGGCTTGCGAATACTTCAACAGTTGCTTTAGGGATCCATCAACTTTCACAGTCGTGATTGTAGGGAACCTTGATCCTACTATCGCGCTTCCTCTAATTCTTCAGTATTTGGTAAGTTTGATCACATCGGTGGTAATACAAAAAGTAAGCTCGGGATACATGACTACATTTTTGCGCTCACTTTATGCAGGGTGGAATACCTAAGCCTCCTCAACCAGTTCTCCATTTCAACCGTGATGACCTAAAGGGCTTACCATTCACTTTCCCTACGAAGATAACAAGGTAAGCTGTATCTTACTTTGATCATACATCGACCTAACGGAGACAATGATACTGTGTGTTTCCCTTGATAATTACATATTTGACTTTAAACGTGGAAATATTACAGAGAATTTGTACGAAGTCCCATGGTAGAAGCCCAGTGTTCAGTCCAGTTATGCTTTCCTGTGCAGTTAACAAATGGAACAATGGTAAGGGACTCTGCTTTATCATCTGAACCTAGCCTGCGTTGATTACACTTAAGACATTTTTCCTCTTGTCTTTACGAATAATATTTCAAATACAATTGCTTCATACCATAAATTTCTATGATAGATCGAAGAAATCCACTGTATCGGCTTTTAGGCAAACTCCTAGAGACCAAGATAATTCAGTTTCTCAGGTTCACGCATGGGCAGGTATATTCTGCTCTTTGCGTTAGTTTTCTATGATGATCATACCAAACCTTTAGTGACCTAACGTACCTGTTAAGCAGATATATTCTGCTGAAGTCTCAGTGTTTCTTGGCGGGAATAAACCTTCTAGAACTGCAGATTTGCGTGGTGACATCAGTGTAAATTTTTCCTGTGATCCAGAAATCTCCTCTAAACTGGTACATCCATGTTCCCACACGATTGATAATGGTTTCTCTATATCTTTGGCTGCCTTTTGTTCACGAAAGCCATCTCTTTGTCTTTCAGGTTGATTTAGCTTTGGAAGAAATTGTACGGCTTCAAGAGGAAGGCCCTTCGCAGGAAGACATTTCAGCTATCCTTGAAATCGAACAAAGAGCTCACGAAAACGGCCTGCAGGTTTGTTTGTTTTTGCCTACTCTTCACAATCGCAAATGGATTTTATTTTGTTGCTGAAACAAAACGGATTTAATTTTCTGGTCAGGAAAACTATCACTGGTTAGACAGGATTCTACGTGGATACCAATCAAGGGTCTACGCTGGCGATTTGGGCGCCTCTTGCAAGGTCAGTTACTGTCAATGTTCAATAGCTGTTGTCGTTCAAAATAAACAGTCTTTTTATAAAGCGTAGAAACTTCTCTATGGTTTTCAGATTTTAGAAGAAGGGCGTTTGCGAATGAGAGAGTCACTTGCACCACAAACAGCGCAAGCTGCATTACAGCGTATCCTTCCTCACCCGTGCAAGAAACAGTACACTGCTGTTATTCTCATGCCGCAGAGATCTCGTTTTGGATTTCTATCATCTATCTTTGCTTCACGGTCCGAGACCCCTTACATCCGTGACACCGAGGTCAGTGTTTAGTTGTTCTTTCTCTTGTCTCCGTAGATGTAATTTTGCAAGCATTATAATATAAATCGTGTCTCTTTGGTTACCAGGTTTTGGCGGGCATTGCGAGTTTGGCTGTTCTTGTTTTTGGCATCTGGAGATACTCTCGCAAGTAAAAGCCTGATCTCTCCTTCTGTTTTGTTTTTGTTTATTTTTTCGATTTGCTGATTTTTTTAACCTCAAGATTTTAGAGCTTTACATGTATCAATGAACCTCAGCGTTTATTATGTATGTTTACATTATTTTTACAAGAAATTTAGAAGACATTTATTTCTTTACTACATTGGTTCTACATAACTCCCATAGTTTTTCGACTTTTGGTTTTGGTCTATGCATTGAGACAAGAATATGCTAAATCCTTCTCTTCAGCTAGCTCTCGTGCAGAGTCATCCATTTTCTTCCTTGAAAACTCGTCGATACTGAGTCCTTGTACGATCTTCCAACTCCCTTTCTCACAGGTAACCGGAAACGAGTAAACCAAACCAGGTGGTATACCGTATGAGCCATCAGAACAAACACCCATAGAAACCCAAGTTCCTTTAGGGGTTCCAAGGAACCAATCACGGATATGGTCACAAGCTGCGCTAGCAGCGGATAAAGCACTTGACTGTCTCCGTGCTCTTAAAACAGCTGCACCGCGTTGCTGAACTTCAGCAATAAACTCGTTCTTCAGCCAGTTTTGATCTGTGGCAAGTTCTTTTACCGGTCTATCTCCAGCTTGTGTAGAGACCTTTGCGTGATTGGTATCGGGATATTGAGTTGAAGAATGGTTTCCCCAAACAATCACGTTCTTCACACTGCTCACAGGAACACTTAGCTTATCTGCAAGCTGAGCTAGAGCTCGATTATGGTCAAGCCGTGTAAGGCAAGTGATATTTTCTTCCGGGATCGATGGTGCAAACTCTTTTAAAATCAAAGCATTTGTGTTAGCAGGGTTTGCCACAACAAGAACCTTGCAATCCTCTGATGCATAATTCTCTAAAGCCGAAGCTTGAGCTTTATATATCACTACATTTTTCGACATCACATCTTTTCTTTCCATGCCTGCTATCCTTGGGTATCCGCCGATCATTATCGCGATATTCACATCTTTACATGCTTCAACAACATTAGTTGTCGCGATAACGCCTTTGAGAAGAGGGAAGGCTGAATCTTGAAGCTCCATTTTCAGAGCTTCCAGTGATCTTGAAGTTGGTTCTATATCGTGTAAATGCAGAATCATGGGTTGATCAGGACCTAGCATCATACCTCTTGCAATCATTGGAGCAATTGCATATCCTATGTTTCCTGTTCGATAGAAAGTTTCCTGTTAAAATTATGAACAAATTACACATAACCGGACCAAACCAAACCAAACAATTTGGTTGAGGAGACATTATTACCTGCTGCACCGGTAATCAAAACCCTTATGGGATCTTGCTCAATATTTAACAAATTGCACATATATATTATCATTTTCCATGACAAAGCAACACAAAACAATAGAACCAAAGCTTTCTGAATCAAAGAAGAATAATCAATTCCTTCTATAACGAAATCCATTTTTTTTGTTTCCAATTGTAAAATATAATCAAACAAACGAATGGGTGTTCATGTTTCTCCAAAGTTCAATTTATAAAGCTAGAAAAAAAAAACCAAGAATACATAAGGAATCTATGAAAAGCTTCTAAGTGGACATAACCTGATACTTACAAAACTTCATCGTACAAACTCTCAAGTCTTAAGTCATACAACAATAACAACAACAACAACAAGGAATCTCTATCTAGATCCTCAAAACTTCTTTTGTTACTCTAGGAAATTTATTATTCCTTCACTACTCTCCCACTCGTACGGATGTAATCTAAGTTTACGGTTTCGGATCAATTTTTTCGGTTTTTGGTTTTACCGGTTTATCCAAAATTCCAAACTAATCAGTTTATAAATTCGATCACAACTATATTTTGGGCCTTTTATGGGCTACTGAAAAATACGAAAGCGCAAGACATAAGGCCCATTAAAGCCCAATAAATGAAATTTTTTAGGGTTAACACAAAGTGCCGCATATATATGCTTACAACTCCTCCCTCGTCGCCTTTCTGTTTTCTCGACGTTCTTCAACCCAAAGGTAAATCTCTCTCTCCCTCTCAATCAATCATAGTTCAATTCTGCTTACTTGACCTAGCACTTCACAGATCTGTTTTAAGCTTTCCGATTTCAAAGTATCGATTTTGAAGTATTTGTTTTTGTAAATGGGTAAATTCGCAGGTAAAGAAGAGTTAAGTCGCAGACGAAAGAGAAGATGTCTGAGAAAAAGGGAAGGAAAGAAGAAGTGGTGACCAGAGAGTACACCATTAACCTCCACAGACGCCTTCACAAATGGTGAGCTTTTTCTCTAAACCCTAATCTCTTCTTTGCTCGTTGTTAGATTTCCCTCTTTTGTGTTCATGTTCTTTGCTGCTTGATTGGTTGATTCCGTAGTGTTGCTGTGAAAATTATGTTAGTTTCTGTCGTATCATAGTTTCAAGATTGTTAATACTTGCTTTGGTTTGATCTGTTATTAGCTTATCTTTTACGAAATGTAATCAGAGGCGTAGTCCATAAAAAAAGAGATCTTTTGATTACTGTGCTGTTGAATTCATGGGGAAATGATATCTTATGTTGTGAAAACGTCTCCTGTGTGTTCAGATCTTATACTGATTGCTTTTTGGATCCAGTTTATTGAAATGTAATGTTGAAATGATATGGTTCATTTGATATAATCGGATACACGGAATTAAGATTTTGAGTTTTGTTTGTGGTTGGTTGGGTTTGAATGTGATTAAGAATCATTACTTATGTATTGGTTAATTTTGTAAACAGCACCTTTAAGAAGAAGGCACCAAATGCGATTAAGGAGATCAGGAAGTTCGCAGAGAAAGCTATGGGAACTAAGGACGTTAGGGTAGACGTGAAATTGAACAAGCAAATCTGGAGCAAAGGTATCAGAGGTCCACCAAGGAGGATTAGGGTTCGTGTTGCACGTAAGAGAAACGATGATGAAGACGCAAAGGAAGAGTTCTTCTCCCTTGTCACAGTTGCTGAAGTCCCCGCAGAAGGCCTCAGTGGACTTGGCACAAAGGTCATTGAAGAGGAGGATTGAGAGAGTGTCTTTATTTAGAACAAGTTTTGTTGGTTTTTGTTGCTGTGTTTGAATTTAAAAAGTCTTGACCTTTTCACTTTCTTCTTTGTAGTGAAACTTGAATTTGCTTATGCAGTTTATCGAAGAGACCCAATTTCTTCTTGATGTTTGAATTTTTCTTCTGGAGTTTTTCAATTTCTTGAAGATTAACGAACCAAACCAAACCAAACTGACGGTTTAATCACTTATATTCCTTTCTTTTCTTCAAAGGCTCTTTCGGTTTGGTTTGGTTAGTTCGTTTATCTCCAAACGTCGTAAGAGTGACATCTTCATTTCGAAAGACTCTAATGGGCCAAACTTGGCCCAATTATGTCCATGTGAGAGTATTTGTAACTCTATTTAATTAACTTTAGCCCAACAAAACTGACAATTTTTCCAGCATTTTCACACAGAATGAGAGAAATGAATCAATTGTAGAAGACTAGAAGCAATACGACGACAAAAAAGGAGACGAAGAAGTTCCAAAGTAGCCGTTAACCGCCGAACCCAATTCAAATTCAAATTCAAATTATAAAAAAAGAAGCAAAAGAGAAAGCATAAAAATCCCATCTGATTAAGTTAGTTAGTTGCCTCTCTCTCTCTCTCTTTCATTAATCATCCTGATCCAACCAACAACCCAAAGAAGAAGAACCAAAAAAAAAATGAAATCTTCAGGTAGAAGAAAGGCTCTACAACCCAGAAACATCTTCCTAACCCCAAAAGAGGAAGAGGATACTTTTGTTAAACCAAAAGCAGCTACAGAGATAAAGAATAAGGAGAATCTGAAACTAAATCTTGACACAATAATCGATGCTTCTCTTGCGGAGGAGCTGAGCGCTTTCAAGAAGAAACTCGAAAGGCAGAAAGAAGATCGTGAACGAACTGAGAAGCTTCTCAAGGAGAAGGATGTAGCCATGGATCTTCAGATGAGCTATCTTCTACAGAGAGGAGATACACAGAAAAGTCTTGAAATCCAAGTCGATCGTCTCTTCCGGTTGAAAGAGCTCCACGCCTATTCCTCCGTAACCAAACACACACTCTCCTCCTCCTCCGTTTCTTTTGATTTTGATTTAATTGTTTTATTATTAATTGCCATTTTTTGTTTTTGTTTCTGAGCAGAAGATATCTCCGATCCGATCTTTGAGAGCTAAGGAACAAGAGAAGAAGAAGATGAGACGATTCAGCTCTGTAATAAATTGCCACACACTCTCAATTAATCTCAATCTCTCATTCGTTTCTTCTTCCTTTTAACTTGTTTTCGACATACTGGTGATTTCAGGAACCGGAAGAACCAATGGTAGAAGAAGAAGAAGAAGAAGAAAGCTCCGAGAAGAAGAATCTCGAGACAGATATCATCATCGCAAATGAGGCGGCCATGGAAGAAGGAGAAGGAGAAGAAAGTGAATGAAACGCAAATACCGAAACAAGCAAATCTGGAGCAAAGGAGGATCAGGGTTTGCGTTGCACGACGACGAAGATTGCAAAGGAAGAGTTTTTTTTTTTTCCCTTGTCACTGTTGTTGAAATCTCCCTGCAGAAGTACTCAGTGGACTTGGCACTAAAGGTCTCATTGAAAAGAAGGATTTAGAGAGTCACACACTAGAAACAAGTTTTGTTGTTTTGTTTGAATTTAAAGTCTTTTCAGCTTTCACTTTCTTCTTTGTAGTGCAACCACCAACTTGAATTTGCTTTATGCAGTTTTATTGAAGAGACCCATTTCTTCTTGACTCTTGTTGTTCTGCTCATTTTCGTAAGTTTCTTGGATTCTGCTAAATTGTTGAATCTTAGAGATGATCAAACAGAATCTGAGTATCAAATAATGCCAAATGTAGTCTAATATATGGATCTAACGACCAGAATTTTGAGCAAGTTATATATGACATAACCTGCAGACTATAGAATAAATTTGACCAAAATGATAGAAAACATTCAACATTCAAATACAAACCTAATTGTTCTTGGACAACAAACAGATATGAAACTCATAATACGACGACTCTTAGATCATTTTTCAAGTTTCAGTTGTGGAATATAGAGCATCATCATTCATCACATGTGCACGACTGATGTAGATTTCAAACAAGAAGCATGTTTGAAGATAAAACTCAAGAAGTCCCTATCTTCTTGTTCCTCACTGTTGTACCCTTTAAACTTGAAAGTCTCAAGACTATTCAAGAAGCATTTCGGAACAGAGCCCTGATTATTACCCGAGCTAAGCGGTTCATACTCCCCATAACTTTCATTTTCATTTTTCTGAAATTAAAAAGAAGAGTTAAAATCACAACCACACCAATCGCAAAGTAGCCGACGAAGAAACACTTACGATACTATCGACCTCGAGATCGAGGACTCGCAGGTTCGGAGAATCTATGAGCAAGTTGACAAGTAACATTGACCAGTTTTCGCTGCATAAATATAGCTTCAATGTTTCAAGCTGACTGAAGACAATACCATCCGGATACACATTCTGCAGAGATGACAACGCAATAACAAAAAAAATCAAACTCAAGAAAATCCGATTCCATGTTCAAAGTGAAATAATGAGACTGAAAACTTGTGGACTGATGGAAATATATTACCTCTTTTCCACTGTTGAAAGTTATGCGTAATGATAGACGTTTGACATTTGTGATTGATTTGAGAAGCCTTTCAGTATCTTTCTCAACATCCTCCATTAGAGTGATATCTGCCTCTTCAAGCTCTGGCATAGGCTCAATCAAATAGGGGCTTGGACTTCTTCCATCATAAACATCGAAAGACTTCAAAGAAGGGGTAACGATCACATAACCATCAGAAGAACATCCTTGGTCTATAACTAAAGTTAATCGCTGCAAGGATGGGACATTGACAACCAACTTTCTCAAATTGTCATAGTCCTCGCGGTTAATATTCAGATCTTCAAGAACAGGGCAATACATAGAAGCAGTCGAAGAGATTCGTCGCTTGAGTATGTCACACATTCAAGTTCCAAAGTTTTCAAGGAAGGGAGACAAACCGTTGGAGGAACATCCACAAGAATCTTACCACCGCCGCGGAGTAACAAAGTCACGAGTGACTTCAAGGAATACAAACTACTAGGCAATAATAAATTGTCATCTGACTCTTCTCGGTCAATACTCAGATGTTCCAGAACAGAACAACATGATAGAAGCAGTCGAAGAGATTCGTCGTTTGAGTATGTCACATATCGAAGTTCCAAAGTCTTCAAGGAAGGGAGACAAACCGTTGGAGGAACATCCACAAGAATCTTCTCGCCGTGAAGTTCCAAAGCTACGAGCGAGTTGCAGGTATACAAACTACTGGGCAATAATACAGCAGGTTTCATTTCGGAAGAAGCTATATCGATACTTAGCTCACGGACACAGCGAGAAACTGCAAGTCCAGCCCACGATTTCAAATCCTCAGGTTGAAGTGATCCATGACGAACTCTGAGGCTTAAGCTTTCAATGATCGGAGCTTTGTGTAATAGAAGATTCTTGTCAATAAAATCTCGATACATCAAGCAACCAGACTCGGAATCATCAGCAATGTCTTTGTAAACATCATACTTAAGTTTAGGCAACCACAACCAAAGAAACCGCCACTGTTTCGAGAGAAGGCTGGTTGATACAGCAACTTTTGTTGGAAGAAACGTTAGTATCTTCACAAGCAATTCTTCAGACAAGTCACTGAGTTTAGCCATATCTTTTTACAAACCCTAAGATACACTGTGATACACTCAACAGAACTTGCGGTTTTCTGATCCTAAAAACAAAAATCACAAGAAAACACCATAAGACAAAAAGAGGACAGAACCCAAATAAACAAAGTTACAACAACAGAGGACAGAACCCAAATAATCAAACTGTAAAACCAATTCAACTCTAAATAAAAATCACAAGAGAACAAAACATAAGACTAACCAAAAGATTTTTCTGAATCTAAACAAACAACAAATTATATTAACAAGTGAAGACAAAGTAAGGAACAGAACAAAAAAAAAAACCTACGAAGTGAAGGATCAGGGTAGACGTGAAATTGAACAAGCAAATCTGGAGCAGAGGCCCACCGAGAAGGATCAGGGTACGAAGAAGATGCAATTGCAAAAGGAAGAGTTCTTCTACTCGGCTACTCCACTTGTCACTGATACTGAATTCCCTGCAGAAGGTCTGAGACCAGATTAGTAAAACCCCAAATCAGGAATCCACCGTGGACTCTCGGGAAATGGGAAAATCACAAGCGGGAAAGGGTAAGGAAGAACAAGTTAGGTTTGTTTACCAGCAGCAGCAGATTGTCGGAATCGCAGACGGCAAAATTTTGTACTCAGTCACTCTCGAGTTCTCATCAGACTGTTTGGCTTCCCTAATGGTTTAACATATAAATAAATAAAACCTATAAATGACATAATTTACCTGATGGGCCCGTTACTGGGCCAATCTTCTTTTTGTGAAACTCTTTCTGAGTGCATAGTTGTATATATTTAAGGTCCAAATTGTTGTGATCTTACATTGAATCAACCTTAATCCAAAAGATAGATACTCGTAAATATTTGTGGAGATATTCCAATCATTCGAACTTTTTGATTTATCAGATAAGGAGACGAATGTTACACAACCTGAATTTGGTTCTGTTCTTTGAGAAGAGCTAACTTGAGCCGCAAGGCACACTAATCGTAGAAATTATTATAGAACGGTGGCAAAAAGAAAATGAATAAGACGATAGAACTACAATCCACATCTAGTTAAAACACATGTTTTGTTCCAAAAGTAATTTCCACATATATAGTTAAACACCCAAAAAGACAAAACCTGTAAAAAAAAAGCCCACAACCTTTGGTCATAACATGATTATTGCGAGATTGATGAGGATTTCAAAGATAAAACACAAGATATCTCTCTCTTCTAGGTTTCCCCTGTACCCTTTCAGCTCGAAAGTTTTTAAACTCTTCAACAAAGATTTAGGAATAGAGGTAGAGCTCTCATTGAGTCATTGTCGATCCAGCTAACCGACAACAGAGAAAGTGGTGACTCAAGCACATGTCTTGATCTACAAGGCAACAGAGAAAGCTCAGAGCTTTGTGAAAGAGGCTCGTGAGTCGTACTGGTGGTCCCAAAGCTGCGTTTAAATTTGCTGCGACTGAGTACAAGTGTTTCGTTGATGATATTGTGAAGGCTTATGAGAAAGAAGATGCAGAGCAGAAGAAGAAAGGAGAAGATACAGCTACTACTGATGGAAAGAAAGGAGAGACTCTGCCACTACTGATGGAAATGAATCATCATCCTCTGATTCGGATTAGGATTGTGTGATTTGGTTGTTGCCTTTGGAGAGAGTTTGGTTTGTTTTGTTTGGTTACGTGTATGTAAATGACCTTAGGACCTCTGCTTTTCTTGTTTGGACCTCTGCTTTTCTTTTCTTTTTTGTTAGATCACAAAAACTTGGTCAAGTGTCTCTGTACTTGGTGGTGTGAAAAATGTGATGTGTCGGTTCTATCATTTTTAACCACAAGAAATGTATTTTGGCAACAAAACTTCATATCAAATTATCAACCGTATTTCAGAATATTCTATTAACCACAAGAAATGTGACTATTCCTCTCTCATTCGTAAACGAGTCTTTGAGCTATTATTTGAGTTTGTTTGTACCAAGCTCCCTACAGAACAAATGGAAACAAAGAGAGTACAATTCTGAGAAAAATAACTTGAAAACAGACCATTTGCATCCATCCATCCATTCATCCAGAGAGCACATCTTCCTACAACACAGACAAAACGAACAGGTCAAAATTGAGTTTCAACTTCTCTCACACATCAGCTATTCTAGTTATGTTAACTTAAAAGGAGGAAAAGACGGCGGAAGATTCCAACCAAACACATCAGTAGTAGAAGAGGCGTACTATACAAACTCATCAGATGAACAATATACTTTGCTCCAAGCAACTGCAAAAGCCAACAAGTATTGAGTGTAATATTGAAAGCTAGTCCCCACTTCATTAACCTACTGTATGTTTATTTTAACTCAAAAAGTGGTTACTATGTCAGCCTTACGCTTATGAAATTTCAGACATAGCCACCTGCACACACACAAAAAAAAAAAAAAAAGCATTTTATCTACAATGAATTGAATGAATTAAGACAGTGACGACATAAAAGAATTTTGCAATTTGTTATGAAGCTATTTTGCTCAAGTTCTAATGAATGAAACTTTATATATATTGTTAGATTGATACGAAAATGTCATACAGACAAGACAAGCAAAGTTGTTAAAAGACATTCCAAACATACAAACAAAAATCCAAGTCGATCGTCTCTTCCGATTGAAGGAGCTCCACGCCTATTCCTCCGTAACCAAAAAACACACTCCTTCTCCTCCATTTCTTTTGATTTTGATTTAACTGTATTATTAATCGCCATTTTAATTTCTATCTCAGCAGAAGATATCTCCGATCCGATCTCTGAGAGTTAAGGAGCAAGAGAAGAAGAAGATGAGACGATTCAGCTCTGTAATAAATTGCCACACACTCTCAATTAATCTCAATCTCTCATTTGTTTCTTCTTCCTTTTAACTTGTTTTTGACATACTGGTGATTTCAGGAACCGGAAGAACCAATGGTAGAAGAAAGCTCCGTGAAGAAGAATCTTGAGATAGTGAATGAAATGAGGCGGCCAGGGAAGAAGAAGAAGGAGAAGAAGAAAGTGAATGAAATGCAAATACAGAAGCAAGCAAATCTGGAGCAAAGGACCACCGAGGAGGATCAGGGTTCGCGTTGCACGACGACGAAGATTGCAAAGGAAGAGTTTTTTTTTTTCCCATTGTCACTGTTGTTGAAATCTCCCTGCAGAAGGATTCAGTGGACTTGGCACTTCGCAGGTCATTGAAGAGAAGGATTTAGAGAGTCTTTTACCTTTTTACTTTTGTTGCTACGCACTTCAAAAAAAAAAAAAAGAGTCTTGAACCTTTTCACTTTCTTCTTCATGATTGAATCTTGTTATGCTCTTCTTTGATCTTGAAGTTTCTTGGATGCTGCTTAATTGTTGAACCCTCACATTTACACACGAGTATATATATCTCTTAGAGATGATCAAACAGAATCTGAGTATCGAATGAGCATGTAATGATCACAATTTTGAGCAAGTAACAACAAGGCACAGACATAACAACTGGTAGGCTATATATGACATAACCAGACGATAGAATAAATTGACCAAAAGATAAGGCACAAGTTTTGTGCGGAAACAAGTTCCACATTGGAAAAAAAATACAAAACCTAACTGTTCCTTGGACAACAAAACAGATACGAAATCCATAATACATAAGACGAGTCTTAGATCATTTTTCAAGTTTCAATCTGGGGAACATAAAACTCAAGAAGATAAAACTCAAGTAGATTTCAATCTGGGGAACAAAAATCCTTGCACGACTGAAGTAGATTTCAAGCAACAAGCATGTTTGAAGATAAAACTCAAGAAGTCCCTATCTTCTTGTTCCTTACTGCTGTACCCTTCAAACTTGAAAGTCTCAAGACTATTCAAGAAACATTTAGGAACGGATCCCTGATTATTGCTCCAGCTAACCGGTTCATACTCCTCATAACTTTTATCGTTCTGAAATTAAAAAGAAGAGTTAGAATCAAAACCACACCAATACACACCCCGCAAAGTAGCCGACGAAGAAACACTTACGCTCCTATCGTCCTTGAGATCGAGTATTCGCAGGTTAGGAGAATCTTTGAGTAACTGGACAAGTAACTTTGACCAATTCTCACGGCGTATGTATAGCTTCAAACTTTCAAGCTGACTGAAGACAATACCATCCGGATACACATTCTGCAGACAGAAATGACAGCGCAATAGCAAAGGATTAAATCTCTGTTCTAAGTGAAATAGTGAGACTGAATACTTGTGGATAGATGGAAACATGTTTACCTCTTTACCACTGTTAAATGATATGTGTATTGATAGACGTTTGACATTTGTGATTGATGTGAGGAGCCTTCCCATATCTTCCTCAATATCTTCCATTAGAGTGATTTCTGCCTCTTCCAGCTCTGGCATATGCTCAATCGTATAGGGGCTTTCACCTCTATAATCAAGAACATCGAAAAACTTCAAAGAAGGGGTAACTATCACATACCCATCTGAAGGACATGCACTATCTGAATATAAAGATAAACGCTGCAAGGACGGGACAACAACAACTAACGCTTTCACATTGTCATAACAGTGTCGTTCAATGCTTAGATCTGCCAGAAGAAGGCAATTGGAAAGAAGCCGTCGAACAGAATCGTCGTTAAGGTATGTCACACATCTAAGTTCCAAAGTTTTCAAGGAAGGGAGACAAACCGTTGGAGGAACATCCACAAGAATCTTCTCGCCTTGGAGTATCAAAGTCACCAGCAATTTGCAGGTATACAAACTACTGGGCAATAATAAATTGTCAATACTCAGATAAATCGACTCTCCTCGGTCAATACTCAGATGTTCCAGAACAGAGCAACATGATAGAAGCAGTCGAAGAGATTCGTCGTTTGAGTATGTCACACATTGAAGTTCCAAAGTTTTCAAGCAAGGGAGACAAACCGTTGGAGGAACATCCACAAGAATGTGATGGCCGCCAATTTTCAGTGTCACGAGCGAGTTGCAGGAATACAAACTACAGGGCAATGATACCAAAGGTTGCATTTCATAAGATGATAAATCGATACTTAGCTCACGCAAACAGCGAGAAACTGCAATTCCAACCCACGTATTCAAATCCTCAGGTTGAAGTGAGTCATAAGAAAAGTTAAAGACCAGGCTTTCGATGACATGAGCTTTGTGTAATGGCAGATTCTTGGTAAGAAAATCCCTCAGGCATGCATACTTCCAACGACTAGTAGGAAAGTTGAACTTGAGTTCAGGTAGCCACATCCAAAGAAACTCCCACTGTTTCGACAAAACGCTAGTGGACACAGCTTCTTTTGTTGGAAGAAACGTTAAAATCTTCACCAGCAATTCATCAGGCAACTCACTGATTTTGGCCATATCGTTATACAAACCCTCACACTCTACAGAGCTTGGGGTGGGTTTTTAGTCGTCTGACACTAAAAAAAATCACAAGAAGAACACCATAAGACAACAACAACAACAAAAATGTCGGAAGCTAACCAAACAAATTAGTGAAGAAATGGAAAACAAAGCCACAACAAAATAGGAAAAGAACCAAAATAAACAAATATGATTAAACCCTGAAAACAAAAAACAAAAAAAAATCACAAGAAACACACCATAAGACAACAAGATTTGTCGGAAACAACCAAACAAATTAGTATAAACCCTAGAAATTTCAGGTGATTGAGGCACCCGAAGTGTTTGTGAGAGCTAACAACCGATAAAGGGTAAGGCCGTAAGGATTTATTAGACGAATCTACAAAAGGAGGAGAAGGAAGAACAAGTAGTAGGTTGTTTACCAGCAGTAGTTGTCGGAATCGCAGAACTTTGTCGTCAGTCACTCTCGAGTTCTCATCAGACTGTTTGGCTTCCTCACACCAGTAGTCTCTCTCGTCTCATCAGTGATCAGACTGTTTGGCTTCTTATATAATGACATAATTTACCTGATGGGCCTGTTACTGGGCCAGTCTTCTTCTTGTGAAACTCAAAGAGTCATGTAAATTGTTGTTTAGAATCATGTAAATGTATGATTTTACTTGTAAATTTTTGTAAACTTATTCTAATCTGCTAATCATTCGAACATTTTGATCATTTCCTAGAAATTCCATTCCTCTGCCATGCATTAATAACAGCTCTGTAATGTATCATCCAAAATTTATAACAAACTAGACAAACCAGAGAATGTGGCAAGTTCATCTTCATTTTAAAGATGTTTTTGACATATACACAACATAGTAGACCGTAGTGATTATTATAGTGTAATCTGTGTATCAAAATCTGAAGCCCAAATCAATTTAACTAGGGGTTAACATTGAATTAAGAGTTGTTGATAAGATGTCATAAGCCTGGGAAATACAGCTTTTCAGCTTCTCTATGCTCTCATACTCCGATCTGTTTACATGATGAACGTATTGAATCTATAAATAAAAAATCACAATCCTAGAAGGATTTGGGTTGGGTCAATCAGTCATTGGACACCCTAATAAAAGTAAAAGACAACAAGAAATTTTCGATAGCTTCTTAAACAAACTTGGGACTTCCAAACCTCTCAAGATTTGGAAGATTTCAAGTGACAAGCATGCTTGAAGATAAAACTCAAGAAATCCCTTTCTTCTCGTGTTCTCATGTACCCTGCAAACGCGAAAGTTTCAAGACTCTTCGACAAACATTTAGGTAGAGCTGTCAAATGGTACGTCCAGCGACAGCGACCAATGGGCATGTCCGCTTGGACAGTTTTTTATATGGCGGAAGATGGTCATGACCAAATGGACAATGGTCCAAAAAAGTGTCCATGTCCATTAAGACCATTTCCAGATGGTCATGACCATGGACAGTCCATTTTTTTTCTTACTGTTATTCACTTATAAAATCTGAGTTTTATTTGTGTTACTTTTTTTTATACAATTTGAATTTATTTTTGTTGTTATTCATTTATAAAATCTGAGTTTTGTTGTTGTTATTTTCTTTTATAAAATCTGAATTTATTTTTGTGTTATTCACTTATAAAATCTGAGTTTTATTTTTGTTATTTTCTTTTATAAAATCTGAATTTAATTTTGTTGTTTCTTTTATAAAATCTGATTTCTTTTTGTTATTTCTCTTATAAAATTATTAGAGAATCCACATTTTTCGTCAAAACTGTAAAATTGTGTTTTCCCGCCAAAACCGTAAAATTATGTTTTCTCGCCAAAACCGTAAAATTATGTTTCCCGCCAAAACCGTAAAATTGTGTTTTCCCGCCAAAACCCTAAAATTATGTTTTCCCGCCTAAATCTTAAAATTGCGTTTTCTCGCCAAAATCGTAAAATTGTGTTTTCCCGTAAAAACTGTAAAATTATGTTTTCCCGCAAAATCGTAAAATTATGTTTCCCGCCAAAACCGTAAAATTGTGTTTTCCCGCAAAAACCGTAAATTATGTTTTTCCGCCAAAACCGTAAAACTGCGTTTTCCCGCCAAAATCGTAAAATTACGTTTTCCTGTCAAACCCGTAAAATTGTGTTTTCCCGCCAAAACCGTAAAATTGCGTTTTCCTGGCAAAACCGTAAAATTATTTTTCCGCCAATACAATAATTTGTCTGTTTCATGAAAATAAAAATTTATAAATGTGATTAATGAAAATAAAAATTTATACATGTAAAATATAATAATTTAAAATTATTTAATTGTAAAAGGAATTTCTCATAAAAATAAAAAATAAAAACAAGTTAATTTTGTTAGTTAGGCATGGCCATTGTCCATCTGCTTAAGCTCTCATATGATCTATGGACAAAAATGGTCAAATGCCCAAATAAACCATTTATTTTTTGGTCTGACCATGGTCCGTCCATATGTATATGGACATGGGCATGTCCATGAGCGACCCGCCCAATTGACAGCTATACATTTAGGAAAGGAGCTCTGATTATTGATCCAGCTAACAATAATACCCACCAAAATCTGACGAAACCTAAGATTAAAAAGAAAAGCAAAGGGTTAAAAACTACACTAGCTATAGTATGACTTTAGACTGCAAAAATAGTCGGCAAAGAAACTTACACTATCAACGGTGAGACTGAGGACTCGCAGGTTAGGAGAAACTTTGAGCAACTGGAAAAGTGACTTTGACCACTCATCGCAGCATCTATGTAGCTTCAAATTTTCAAGCCGATCGAACACAATACCATCACGATACACCTTTTGCACACAATAATAGCAAGGGGTTAAAGCTCAAGATAAAAGGCGATTTTTTTTTGTTCTAAGTGAAATAATGCATGAGGTAGAAAACATGAAGTTGACGAGATATGGAAACAGATGACCTCTATTGCACGGTTATATATTACGCGTAATGAAAGGCTTTTGGTAAATGTAATTGATTCGAGAAGCTCTTCAGGATCCTGCACAACCATGATAACTGCCTCTTCCAGCTCTGGCATCTGCTCAATCAAATAGAAGCTACTTACTCTATAATCCTTGACTTCGAGATACTTCAGTGAAGGGGTACTTATCACATATCTACCAGGAGAACATAGACGGGGTATCTCTAAGGATAAACGCTGCAAGGATGGGAGAATGATAACCAACTTTCTCACATTGTCATGGTCTCTTCGGTAAATAGTAAGATCTTCCAAAACAAGGCAATTGTATAGAAGCAGTCGAATAGAATCGTCGTTTGGGTATGTCACACGTCGAAGTTCCAAAGTTTTCAAGGATGGGAGACAAACCGTTCCAGGAACATCCACAAGAATCTTATGGCCGCAAAGTTTCAGTGTCACGAGCGAGTTGCAGGAATACAAACTACAGGGCAATGGTACAGCACGTTCCATTCCGAAAGAATATATAGGGATACATAGCTCACGCACACAACAAGAAACTGCAATTCCAACCCACGATTTCAAATCCTCAAGTTGAATTGCTCCATGATTAGAGCAAAGGCGCAGGCTTTCGATAATAGGGGCTTTGTGTAATGGCAGATTCTTGGCAATAAAACCCCTCAGACATGCATACTTTGAAGGAGTAAATTCGAACTCGAGTTCAGGCAGCCACATCCAAAGATACTCCCATTGTTTCGACAAAACACTAGTTGATACAGCAACTTTTGTTGGAAGAAACGATAATATCTTCACCAGCAATTCATCAGACAAGTCACTGATTCTAGCCATATCTTTCACAAACCCTAAGATACACTGTGACACACTCTACAGAACTGATCCAAAAAAAAAAATCACAAGAAATTTCACTCTTCTTCTCATCTGTAAAACACAGAACACATGACATATATCTTGATTATGGAGAAAAAGAGTAAATATATTTTGATTAATTATAAGGACCCCATGCTAGACATCAAACCTCTGTTTGATCATCGAGGATTGGAGAAGAGTACCATCATATCAAGAAACTTGACGATCTGTTTTCCTCTTGCAGCAATGATGATAAGTTAGAACAGATCTAGAATTTGAGAGTAAATTTAAGTCCAAGTATTTAAGTAAATGTCTACCTATGGCTACGTAGATGTTACTCTTAGGTTCAAAATATTTTATTGACAGTTACAAATATTTTATTGACAATTACAAATATTTTATCTAAATTTAATAGGATTTAAGTGGAACTGACTAACTTTATTGCCTACTCAATTAATGAAAGAAAACATTATATGATTTTAAAATGTGTAATAATTCAGGTTTATAAAATTACATAAAAGCATAATCATAATCATGTATATAAACTATTTCATTTCTCATCCAAGATATGGTTTTTATTATGATATTTTCTTTTATTATAAAACAGTGTGTATTTTTTTCACTTTAATTTAAAGGATGAAAGTCAAATTAAATAAAATTTGTAAAAAAAATGTATCAATTATCAGTTATTTATTGGTAAATATTATAGAATATTAAATTTTGTATCAAATATATAATATGAGATTTTATTATAAAACAATTTGATTTTGTTTGACAAAATAACTTAAGATATAAAGGTGGATTTAAAAATATATGTCAATTGTACCAATTGGATAAGAGAAGTATGATTATTTGGAATTGAAAATGATATAAATTTGTTGAAAAAAATAGAAATAAAGGATGACAGATGTCACTAAAAGAGAATGTTAAATGTCATAATGTGAGTAAGAGTTAAAAAAGCCCTTTTCATATTATATAAGATTGTCTTTTAGGCCCTAAGATTCTAAGAGCATCATGTCAATCCACCGTCTAATATAAAGCTCGAACCTAGCTAGAAGGCGAACGGGGATGAATAAGAAGGAAGTGTTTTGTAAGAAGTTTCCGGATGTGACGGTGTGCGTGATATATAGAACAAGCAAATAGATGGAGCAGATCTATGAATCAGAGGTCCTCAATGAGGAATGAGAGTGAGAGAGAATCAGTAGAACAAGTTTTGTTGGTTTAAATTTGTTTTATTACTCTTCATGATTAAATAATTTGTTGTGCTCTTATCATCTGATTTTTTCTTTTAGTTAATCTTTGCTGGTAAATTGTTGAAAATCTCAAATTTACAAAGAAATTATCGTAGGGATGATCAATCTAATTAATCATCAAGTTTTGATAAAGATGTCATGAGCAGGGAACATAATGTAAAGAAACAAAAAAATTCTCGAACTTAGACGGATTTGGATACCGTCAATCATCCCATATAAGACAACATCAAGTTTTCGATTTAATCTTAACTTCCTAAAGTTAAACCCTTTGAGCTTTCAAACTTGACGTGAGTCGCAAGCCACACACATACATACAAATCTTTATAATGATGGCAACAAAAGAAAGTCCACATATATTTAAAGACAAAACCTTTAAAAAATCCACATCTAAATTGACAAAAAACGAGCTTCGTTCTTTGCCGTCGATAATTCACCAATCACCACCACCGCTCATTAGCAATATGGTTTAGGGAATTGCACCCTATAACCAACAAAAACTTTTTGCTAAAAACATCTCACTTAAATTGAAACAGAATGAGTAATTTGATTTCTTTCGTTTGCATGATTCTTCCGTGGTTTTAGGTAATCATTGGTTGCGTTGAATCTTGTGTTTAGTTACTTTATGGAAAGTTGAAAAGGAGTATGAGACGATACTAAAGAAGACACTACAGAGTATATTTGATTGTTTGACGGTATTGAGTTAGAAACAAACAAACTGCTAAGTTCTTCTATAGTGGATGTGTATGTGAACCTCTACATGCAACTTTTAAATAATCAAGCACAAAAACTAGCAATGTTTTGAACCAAGCTCTTGGTGTTGTTGTTCGTTACTGTGTTTAATCTCTGTTTTGACTGTTGAGCTAAAGCTCAAAATTGAGCTTATATGCAGGGCCGGCTCAACAAAATTGAGGTCTCTGAGCTAGAAAGTAGAAAAGGGCCTTTTTCCTTATGTTTTTCTGAGGTAAAAAATTTTGGACCCTTTTTTATGAAAAAAAAAAAACAAAAATTTGAATGGACCCTGTGCTCTAGCATCTCTGGCACATGCCTAGAGCCGGGGCTGCTTATATGCAACAACCATACGATAACCAGATGACATAAAATAAAAACGTTTCGTTCAGAAACATGTTCCACATTCAAATTTAAAAAAAAAAAAAAAAAAAAAAAAAAAAAAAAAAAAAAAACCCTAATTGTTTCTTGGATAACAAAACAAATACGAAACCCCAACCCCAGCCATAAGACGAACGATTCTTGGATCATTTTCAAGATTCTATTATCGAACATCAAATCTATGGGGCACGATTGATGTAGATTTCAAGCAACGAGCATGTTTGAAGATAAAACTCAAGAAATCTCTATCTTCTTGTTCCTCACTGTCGTACTCTTTAAACTTGAAAGTCTCAAGACTATTCAAGAAACATGTAGGAACGGAGCCCTGATTATTGCTCCAGCTAGCCGGTTCATACTCCACATTTGTATATCCCTTGAACTGACATTCAAACAAATGAAAAAAGAAGAGTAAACAATCAAACCAACACACCATACTGTGGTTTACAGCAAAATGAAACACTTACATCATCGACCTCGAGATCGAGGATTCGCAGGTCAGGAGAATTTTTGAGCAAGTTGACAAGTAACATTGACCAATTCTGGCAGCATATATATAGCTTCAAAGTTTCAAGCCGACTGAAGACAATACCATCGGGATACACGGTCTGCAACAGAAATGACGAGAAGGCAATAACAAAGGATTTAATAAATTCAAGACCATATGATTTAGTTTTCTAAGTAAAAATAGTGATGGAAACATGTTACCTCTTCTCCAGTGTTGAATTCTACGCAAAATGTAAGACGTTTGACAGCTGTGATTGATTTGAGAAACATTTTAATATATTTCTCAGTAGCCTCCATTACCCTGATATTTGCCTCTTCCAGCTCTGGCATATGCTCAATCAAATAGGAGACACTTTCCCTATCATCGCAAACTTGGAAATACTTTAACGAAGGGGTAATTATCACATACTCATCATCTTCAGGACATTCTTCCTCTGTAAATAAAGTTAAACGCTGCAAGGATGGGACACTAATAACTAACTTTCCCACATTGTCTTTGTATTCTCGGTAAATAAGCAGATGCTGAAGAACAGGGCAATGTGATAGAAGCAGCCGAAGAGAATCTTCATTCGAGTATGTCACACGTCGAAGATCCAAAGTTTTCAAGCAAGGGAGACAAACCGTTGGAGGAACATCCACAAGAATATTCTTGCCTTCAAGTTTCAAAGTCACGAGCGATGTGCAAGAATACAAACTACACGGAAGTAAAACCTGAGAATCATCCCAGACATGAAAATGGCTGATACTTAGCTCACGCACTCGGCGAGAAACTGCAATTCCAACCCACAATTTCAAATCTTCAGGTTGAAGTAATTCTAAAGTAAACCTGAGGTGCAAGATTTCTATGATAGGAGCTCTGTGTAATGGTAGATACTTATCAATAAAATCCCTATATCTCTTGAATCCAGTCCCTAAATCACCATAAACGTCATCGTAATCATCGTACTCGATTTTAGGCAACCACAACCAAAGGAACTGCCACTGTTTCGAGAGAAGGCTGGTTGATACAGCAACTTTTGTTGGAAGAAACGTTAGTATCTTCACAAGCAATTCTTCAGACAAGTCACTGATTCTAGCCATATCTTTCACAAACCCACAAGATACTCTCACTGAGCCAGACTCTACAAAGCTTGGGGTTTTCTTACCCTGATAACAAAACAAAAAAAAACAAATCACAAGAAACGCACCATAAGACAACCAAACAAATTAGTAGAAAAGTGAAAACAAAGCCACAACAAAAGAGGAACATAACCAAAATAAACAAACCTAGGACGATAGATAGACAATAGATTAAACCCTGAAAACAAAAAACAAAAAAAAAAAACACACCATAAGACAACAAGATTTGTCGGAAGCCAACTAAACAAATTAGTAGAAAACCCTAAAAATTTCAGGTGATTGACTTAGAGTGGGAGCGACTAAAAGAACTCTATACCCATTTCAACTCTGAATTGACAAGAGTTTTTGAGAGCTAACAACCGAGAAAGTGTAAGGATCTATAAGATGAATCTACAAAGAGAGGAAGAAGGAAGAACAAGTAGTAGGTTGTTTACCAGCAGTAGTTGTCGTAATCGCAGAACTTTGTACTCAGTCACTTCCTTTCCTAATGGTTTAATATATAAATAAAAGAACATATAATGACATGATTACCTGATGGGCTTGTTACTGGGCCAGTTTTATTCTTGTGAAACTCTTTCTGAGTGCATAGTGTATATAGATTTAAGGTCCAAATAAATTGTAGTGTTTTTTTTTTTTTTTTTTCATGTAAATGTGATTGGGTCAATTTGTGGTATAACCAAAATCACTAATATAATTAAGAATATAGCAGTATATTTGAAAGAATTAAGAAACTAACATAGAGGGTAGGAGAAAATACCATTTTAGTGTTTTTTTATAGAAAAATTTTTCTTATCCCATCATATTATTTTGGATCATTTATACTATTTATAAAATGATTCAAAATTTCAAATCTATCTTAAAAAACTGAAGATTTTTTTCTGTATAAAATGTAATTTGAATTTTTTAAATCAGATATAAAAAATTATAATAGCAAATAGTGTTTGCAGTTAGATACAAATTATACTATATAGAACATATATAAATAGAATACTATACTATACTATTTTTTTGGAAACATAAATTAATCAAAAATAATTCAAAATAAAAAATGTTTATAACTACAATATTTTCTTATCTAAATAGAACACACAAAATGGGATAGTATAAACAACATAAAAATATATACAACAAGTTGTTTCTAAAGAAATATACAATATATGAAACCTAAATAGAACACATAAATAATGAAATAGTATAAAGTGAAATGAAATGTATGAAACAAGTTGTTTACTAAGAAAGATACGACATATGAAAATAACATATATACTGAGTTCAATAGTTTCCTAAGAAAAACACTATACCCTAAGGGATACAACAAAGAGAACCCAAACAATCGAGTCAAACACATATCGAGTTAAACACTAACCATTGTCGAGTTAAACACTAACCATTGTCGAGTTAAACACTAACCATTGTCGAGTTAAACACTAACCATTGTCAAGTTAAACACTAACCATTGTCGAGTTAAACAAATGTTGAAATAAAAATGCTATACCCTAAGGGATACAACATAGAGAACCCAAACAAATAATTTAAACGCACAACGACTAAGAAATTTATATCCTAAGAGATACAATAAAAACAACTCAAACGACCAAACTAATCACATACAGAGTATTTTACGTTATATCCTAAGTGGTAATAATTATGAAAAAATTTGGAACAAAAAATAAAGATTATAATCTAAGAAATACAACTTAAGAGAATTTATTAAATGTTCATTTGAGTAATAGCATTTTTCAAGCTCAAAACATATGTTTAAAAGAAGTTAAAATAAATTCAAAATTTGTAATTTTTTTTAATAGAATAGAATAGAATATTTGTTTTGTTCTATATAATAAGAGACTTCATCATAATCAAATTAGTTTGTTTAAAAAAACACTAATCATAGTATAAACAAAAAAAAAATATTTCCTTTTAAATGAAATTACATAGTTTAAATAATTCATATGAAAACTTTAATAGTATATATATATATATATATATATTTATTAAATCAAATGGGGATGAAAAATAAAAGAAAATAAATAATGAAAGAGAAGAAAAAGAAAATAAAAAGACAAAACTGTCATTAATATATATAATACAAGGAATATTGTAGTTTGATGGTTAGAGTGGTTAGACAATGAATTATGGTTTTTTTGTTGGTTATACATTGCAATTCCTCAATGTGATTCTACACTGAATAAACCTCGATCCAAAACTTTACTGTAAATTTTTGTGGAGATATTCCAATAATTCGAACTTTTTGGCTAGAAATTCCATTCCTCTGCCATGCATTAAAAGCTCTGTAACTTATCATCCAAATTTTAAAACAAACGAGACGAGCCATAACCTGTGGCAGAGAATTTGGCAATTTCATCTTCTTCATTTTAAAGACGTTGTTGACATTTACAATCCTAGACGGATTTGGGTTGGGTCAATCCGTCATTGGACACCCTCATAAAGGTAAAAGATATAACAACAAATTCCAAATGGAATGATAAAACTGAGGAATTAAAATGATTTCTTTTTTGGCTTGAATCTACAACACACACTAATTTGAAACTGTAATGTGAACTGACGGCTCTTGCTTATTGTTAAGTTTTTCCAAACGTGATTCTCTCTGTTCTCTTCTTCCGAAGAAGAAAGTGAGCCTGTAGAAAATCATATGAGTTGTCTTCATTGGAAAGAGGCTTGAGTCGCAAGGCACACACATTTACAAATTGTGGAAATCTTATATAATATGAAAATGTTTCACTTAACTTTTCCTTTCGAGCTGACATGTGGTACTTTGATTTTTCGACACCTGTTCCCTCTTCAATAAACATTTGGGAACATTTTGTTTTCAAGCTTCTGCTTTCCATAAATTGGTTAATGTTTTAGTGTGTTAAAAACTCAATATATATGGGCCTGCGAATGAATTAATGCTACTAATGGGCTATATTTATTCTTCACAGTTACAAAATTAGAACATGGTTAATATTGACTTCTTTATCGTTAATCAATAAACCGTGTATTGAAACAATATTTAGTAAGTCCCATTATCACCTTTAAATCCCAATAAATTAGTTTACATTTATACATTTATAAATTGTTTACTCATAAATATATATTCTAATCTCTTATTTTTCTTCATCTAAAATTCTGTAGAGTCCTATTAATTTAAAACCGGCAAATTGTTCTACTATAGTTAGTGGCTGACTGGCTGGTTCCTTAATATGTTTTTGATGTGATTGTATTCTATTTCGTACCCAAATTATTGTCATGATTCTAGGAAAGTCTCATGTCTCTGAAACTTTTTTCTTTAGATCAGGTAAATGAATCTGCTCATTGCACAATTTTTTTTAAAATGAAAACGGAGGATTCAAGATCTCGGACAATGAATTGAAGTTTATGCAATCATGTAAAGTAGTAGTATGGACTTGTGGTTAGGTGGTGGAGAAAACCTTTACGGAATGACCAAACAATCAATTAAAAATTTTAGTTACTCTTATTTTCTCCTCTTAAGCTTTTTTCTCTCAACATATTGAGTAAGGTGTAATGACATTTTTCTGATTTAGCTCAACGAGTTCGTAAAGGTTAATTACGACATGAAGACACAATGAAGCCTATGTGCATGTACACTACGACATATTTATAAAGTCAAAGGAATCCGTAACATTTTTTCTTGACAGGGAAGAATTCTTTCCGTTCTACAATTTCACAGAGATTTTACCAGAGTTTCACGATGACATCTATCAAAAATAAACAATGCAACTTAGCCTAATTAAGATGTATCCCGGACAAAGGTATAATTGCTTTAGAAAACAAATTTTTTGAGTTTAAAATTTAATTATAAATTCTTTTATTTATATATTATTCTAACTTGGATATTTTTAAAGACTACTACTACGGGTAGAGAGACTCAAAGCTTAAAACAGATGATCAGATCTCTAATACATGTGGAAGGAAAGACATTGAAAAAACAACATTTTAATTACCAGGTGATTTGTAATTGACTTCAGTTAACTTGTGATATGGGACTTCAATTTCAACTTTCGCTTATGTCTTCACTTACAACAAAACAAAGATGATGAGGATTTCCTTTAATAATGTCGAAGTGAATAAAATCACCAAAAGGTTATCTTTATTTTTAAATTTTTTTTGTTTAAAGCCACTGAATAGGCTATGAAGAATTCATATCATTTTTCGTCTTGTGTTGATAGGACAAAAGGTGCTTGTGATGTTAGGAATAATTATGGTATAACAAGTATTGTACTTCCAAAAGAGATAATTATCACTTAGATTCCATATCTTTACAATTGTCATTTTTAATAAACTACTACTTATGGTTACAGTTACATCAGTGAATAAAAGAAAAATAAATATTATAGCATTTTATATACTGTTAAAGTACAGAAAAATATAAGAAAATATTCTCTATGGAATCTCATTTTTTTGGATTTTAATTAAATCTAAATAAAAAATACTATTGAAGTTTGAATTCATGGTGAACAAGAGAGTAAAGACACATGAATAAACCTTAAAATATTATTTAAAATTATTTTATTTAAAATTTCTCGAAGTTGGATAAATATTGATCAACCAATTTAATGTTTAATATCATTTTAATGTTTACAAATACATTACATAAACCATCTATGTTGTAATCACAAATTTTGCGATGAATGTATTGTAAAGTGGTTACATCGCAAAACAACACGTCCTAATTACAGAAGAGAATCAGCCTAAGCTTGTAAACATTTTGTTAATTAGATAAAGTAAACATGATTAATGATATTCATTATACATGTAGTTTTAGTTACTTAAAATACATGACTATTCCCATAAAAAATAAACAATTTTAATCAATAGAAAAAGAATTCCAATTAAAAAAAGAGAAAAAAATGAAAATAAAAATCTAACAGTAAATAATGAAATTACCAATAAACAAATGATAATTATATTCTAAAAACTAAACTTACAAAAAAATACAAAGACAAATCCGTGCGCGTAGCACGGAACAGCTTATAGTTAACTAGACGAAAAAAAAAAAAAAAAAAAAAAAAGAGCGAGGATAGGACCAAGAAGGTTCAAGTTTTGTTTGAAAGCAAATTCCACATATATTCAAACAAAAAAAACCTTAAGAAAATCCTTAAAACAAAATACAGTGACTCATTTTAGGTAGCATAATCACATCATAGGTGCACGATTGATGTAGATTTCAAGCAACAAGCATGTTTGAAGATAAAACTCAAAAAATCCCTATCTTCTGGTTTCTCACTGACGTACCCTTCAAACTTGAAAGTTTCAAGACTGTTCAAGAAACATTTAGGAATGGAGCCGTGGTGGTTATCGCTCCTGCCAACCGGTTCATACTTTTGATAACAGAATGGAAGGTACTGAAATTAAAAGGAAAATGAAAAAGAAAAAAGAGTTAAAAAATCACACCATAATGTGCTTTACCCCAAAGTTGTTTTAAGACGTAGAAATACTTACATCATCGAGCAAGAGATTGAGGATTTGCAGGTTAGGAGAATCTTTGAGCAACTGGACAAGTAACTTTGACCAATTCTCGCAGCATATACGTAGCTTCAATTTTTGAAGCTGTTTGAAGACAATACCATCACGATACACAGTCTGCAGCAGAAATGACGACAAGGGCGATAACAAAGGATTTAATAAACTCAAGACAATATGATTTAGTGTTCTAAGTGAAAACTTGTGGATGAAACATGTTACCTCTTCTCCACTCTTGAATCCTACGCGAAATGAAAGACGTTTGACAGCTGTGATTGATTTGAGAAGCATTTCAGTATCTTTCCCATTATCTAGCATTACACTGATATCTGCCTCTTCTAGCTCAGGCATATGCTCAATCATATAGGAGCTATTACCTCCATAACCATGAACACTGAGAAACTTCAAAGAAGGGGTAACTATCTCATACCCATCATAAGAACAAAATCGGTTTATATTTAAAGTTAAACGCTGCAAGGATGGCACAATAATAACCACCGCTGTCAAATCGTCATAGTCCTCTCGGTTAATAATCAGATCTTCAAGAACAGGGCAACATGATAGAAGCAGTCGAAGAGAATCATTGTTTGAGTATAAAACACCCAGAAGTTCCAAAGTTTTCAAGGAAGGAGACAAACCGTTGGAGGAACATCCACAAGAATATCCTGGCCGTCAAGTTTCAGTGTCACGAGCGAGTTGCATGAATACAAACAACAGGGCAATGATACAAAAGGTTGCATTTCGGTATAATATAAATCGATACTTAGCTCACGCAGACAGCGAGAAACTGCAGTTCCAACCCACGAATCCAAATCCTCAGGTTGAATTGCTCCAGGAAAGGAGCAAAGGGCCAAGCTTTCGATGATAGGGGCTTTGTGTAATGGAAGATTTTTGGCAATAAAATCTCTCAGGCATGCAGACTTTGAAGGAGTAGTAAAGCTGAAATCGAGTTTGGGCGACCACATCCAAAGATACTTCCACTGTTTCGACAAAACGCTAGTGGATACGGCTTCTTCTGTTGGAAGAAACGATAATATCTTGACAAGCAATTCATCAGACAAGTCACTGATTTTGGCCATATCTTTTACAAACCCCAAGATACTGTCACACTCTACAGATCTTGTGGTTTCCTGACCCTGAACAAAAAACAAAAAAAAAACAAATCACAAGAAACACACCATAAGACAACAAGATTTGTCGGAAGCCAAACCAAACAAATTAGTAGAAAAGTGAAAACAAAGCCACAACAGAGAACCAAAAAAACAGAACCTAGAAATTTCAGGTGATTGACTTAGTGGTGGCTCACGAAGAATTGAAAAGCCATTTCAACTAATTAAGAATCGAGAGAGGGTTAGATGAATCGACAAAGAGAATGGTGTCAACCGAGTGTTCATGATGAGACTGTTTGGCTTCCCCTTTAATAATAATGACAACAAATATTGATGGGCCTCGAACTGGGCCAGTCGTCTTGTGAATTTATTTCAATTTTATCACCAAGTGCATATTGTATAGTTAAGGTAGACGTGAAACTTGAACAAGCAAAGCTGGAGCAGAGGAATCAGAGGTCCACCAAGGAGCAAGGAGGATTAAGGTTCGTGTTTGCTCGTAAGAGAAATCTTCTCTCTTGTCACTGTTGCTGAAATCCCTGCAGAAGGACTCAGTGGACTTGGCACTTAGGAGGTCATTGAAAAGGATTATTGAGAGAGTCACACTAGAACAAGTTTTGTTGGTTTTTTTACTTTTGTTGCTGTGACTTGAATTAGAATTCTTGACCTTTCACTTCTTTCTTTCTTTGTAGTGCGACTTGACTTTGCTAATGGAGATGAATGGTCTGGTTATATATATACCTTATATGACATAACTTATCCAAACTTGAGACATAAGGCACAAGTTTTGTTCAAAATCAAGTTCCACGTTAAAATAAAGACATAATTGTTCATGGATAACAAAACAAATACAAAACCTATAGTACGATCGACGACTCTTGAATCATTTTTCAAGTTTCAATAGTGGAACATAACATCATACGAGCAAGATTGATGTGGATGTCAAGCAACGACCATGTTTGTAAATAAAACTCAAGAAATCCCTATCTTCTGGATCCTCGCTGTCGTACCCATCATACTTAACATAATCAAGACTATCCAACAAACATTCAGGAACGGAGCCCTAATTATTAACGCTCCAGCTAGCCGGATCATACTGCCCATATGATTTGAACTGATATTATAAATATGAAAAAGAAGAGTTAAAATCACACCAATTCTCCATCATATTGTGCATAGAATGTTGAATAGAATGAAAATGAAAAATTGGTGGGATTTTAACTCTTCTTTGCATATTGCATATAAAAATGAAAAACAAGAGTTAAAAACACATTTAATTTTTGCATAGAATGTTGAAAACATCACTTACAAGTTACAATGAAACAAAAAATACTTTGCTAAAACATCAAGGAATGAGTAATTTCTTTTGTTTGCATGATTCCTCTGTGGTTTTAGGTAATCATTGGTTGGGTTGAATCTTTTTGTTTAATCTGCATGGAAAGTTGAAAAGGAGTATGAGACGATTCTAAAGAAGACATTACATAGTATTTGTTTGCTCTGTATTGAGTTAGAAACAAACTGCTAAGTTCTTCTATAGTGGATGCGTATGTGAACCTCTTCATCTTCAACATATAGTAACAAGCTCTTGGTGTTGTTGTTTGTTACTATGTTGGTCTCTGTTTTGACTGTTGAGCTAAAGCTCAAAATTTGAGCTTATATGACATAACCAGACTATAGAATAAATTAAAAGACAATTTTCAAAATTTCTTATATACCATGTAATATATAATTAACAACAACATAATCGCCTTTGGCCCTTTGCCCTCCCCTACCTCTTGTAGCACGTAATTTTTTCATTACTATAAGCCATCACAGATCATAGCATTTATGGTTGAAAAAAAAAAAGATCATAACATTAGTGATATGCATAAATTTAAATCAATGCAATATGGTGACTAGGGCTTCAAGTTAAACAAAAGCTAACTTTAGATTTCAAAGGTATAGACGTTGTCAAACCAAAAAAGATGAATACAAATTTTAGTAGTCATAAGAGATTACTGATCCTACTGGTTTGATCTTACACTTAGACGTGTGAGCTTGCTCTTTCTTGGGTGAGCTTCCGCTTTGGTGGAAGAGACCGTCTACAACACTTGTATCTAAGTGTTTAGATGGATATTGTATGAAAACATTGTAATTACCTTTTTCTTCCAAAGTTTGAAGAACACTTGCGACGACCTCTTTATCTTTTTTTTTTTTTTTTTGTGCAACTGATATATCTTATAATGAGTAAGGACAGTATCTTGTGACAAGAAGGCACAATTTTTGTTTGAAAGCAATTTCCACATCTATAATTAAACAAGCAGAAACATCCTTAAACGAATACAATGACTCTTTTAAGGGAGCATATAACATGGATCATGCGTGCAAGATTGATGTAGATTTCAAACAACGAGTATGTTTGGAGATAAAACTCAAGAAATCCCTCTCTTCTTGTCTTCCCTTGTACCCTTCAAACTTGAAAGTTTCAAGACTCTTCAAAAACCATTCTGGAACGGAGCTGTCCCAGCTAACCGGTTTATAACCCACAAAACGTGACTTACTCTGAGATTAAACATAAAAAAGAAAAGAGTTAAAACTACGTACACACTACACGAAAACATGCCATTTGGGACTACCGAAATAGTCTCTAAATGGTCACAAAGTCACTGTTTGAGACTAATCCAGGACTGTTTTTAGTGGTCGCTAATTTTTGGTCGCAAATTAAAATGGTCGCAAAACGGTCGCTAATTTGCGACCACTTGGTGACGCCTAAATAACGTTGTAAATAAGCGACTACTATACAACTTGTATAAAGAGTCACATCTTAAGACTAAGTTATGACGGTTTTGCAGTCATAAATTTGGGACTTAATTAAGACTAATTTTCTAGTGTTTAATTTAGGACTAAGTTACTGTAGTTGCAAAAACGTCACATTATCAGCAACTTATTTGCGACCATTATAAATTAAAATTTTAAAAAAAAAAAAAAAATTAAAACTAAAATAAAATGTCAATTTTGATTTATATTATCCCCAAAAAATGTAGCATCCATCCATCCATAACCCAACCAAATCCTATAACCAAAAGATCACAACCAAGATAAAAAATAGTTCAGTCAAGAGGAAGTTTTGCCATGATGGTCATATGTGGCATTCTCCGTTGAAGATTTCCCATGCTCAGCAAGCCTCTCTTCAGCATCTCTAAGAGAGGGATTGATTCCTTGATATGTCGTTAACAAGAAAAATTTGAGAAAAGAAGAAATATAGTTATACAATTTGGAATACATGGATGAATCTTTACCTCTTTGCACTGCCTGGTCCTCTCCTTCATCACATCGGTCCAACCTATGGAAATCACAAACATGAGTAGTTGAGTATTTTCGTTTCGTAGTAACTTAGACCGTTGAGCGTCCTAAGAGGATTGAAGAAAACATCCACATGAGTTAAAAAAAATTGAAAGACAGTAAGAAAAAATGGAAGTGTTAATGAGTCACATATACATTACCCGTTCAAAAGCAGGACTCTCTCGATTTTGCTTTTCAAATGCCCAATGTTATGCAGCTGAAAGAACAGAAGCACTGTAAAAACAAAAAAAAAAAAACAAAAAAGAACATGACATGAAGTGAACCAGCACTAACCAGTGCTTCACGACCATGCTGCTCTTGAAAATGGATATTATACCTGAGGGAAGTTGGCACTCTGAGCCCAAACGCTACCATCATGACCAACGATAGCAGCAGCGATAAGGTGATGTCCCTGACCATCACCAACATCGCACATCAAATGCTCATCAACGTAAGTTTGCCACGACATCTTTCTTCTCCTTAATTAATTTTGTTGTTGTTGTGATCTCTCTGCGTTATTATGTGCAGCGTGGTGACTTCTTCCCTCAGAGCTAGAGCTGTGTAAAAACTAGCTGCTGAGCACGGGAAAACAAATTACACCCAGATCTGAAATACATCACTTTCAATCATAATGCTAAAAATAATCAGACCTCAAGGGAAAAACAATGTAAAATCTATGTAATCAGAAAACCATGTAAGAACGCAAGTATCAATTTCTGTTTTTAACAACCCCAAATTTCACATAATCCTAAAGCCGAGAACTAATCAGATCTGAGAATACGGTCTAACTCATGGAAACAGAGATGAGACTGAAACAACAATCGAGAGGTAAACATTATTAAATAACAGAACATCTCGTATACATTATTCACCAAATTATAATGGTGTATTATAGAAAGCTAAGTTATAGTTTTGATGCACCTCATAAGAGACAGAGCTGAAACTAAAGCTGTAAATTTGTATGCTTATCAACCATACTCACAGAGGCAGAATACTCTTACTTCTTCCATTTTAAGGCCGTGAATTGAAATGTGAGACTTGCGTAAGTTTCAATACAATTATAAAGGTAGTCAAATCCAGAGATAGACGTGAGAAGCAACCCAAACTCACCGTCTTAGCTCCGGCGTGATATGAGAGAGAGCGATGCCATCCTCCATCAGACTTGCTGCACCACCCACGGAACCACGAATCAAAGTCTTAAAATCTTCAACAGAAATTGGGACGAAAGAGATGACCAGAAAACAGATCTCCCTTTTCCAACCATGATTTCAGTTTCAATTAAGAGAAAAGAGAAGCAAATTAAGAGAGAGAAATATCAAATTGAGAGAGAAGATGAAAGAGAAGTGAGAAAATTAGGAGAGAACAAAAGCAAATCGAGAGAGATACAATGAAAAACCTAAAGTATTTGATTCTAGATTGGCGTCTCCAATAGTCTCAATTTAGTCACACATAAAAATATAAGGAGGGAATAAGTGGCGCCTATTATTTCACCAAAAAATCAAAATCATCACAAATTAGTCGCTAAATTGCGACTTCTTTGTTATAAATCTCTACGATTCACAAAATATTAAGTAGTGGCAACATGGTCACATATATACCGTTAGTAGCAATATTGTCACAAACTGTAACCCATTTATGACGTTATTTTATTAATCTCAAAATGTATATGATTATTTTTAACCAAAACAATATATATAGGACTCTATGATCATTCATATTGTGATTTTAGAGTAAAACTCTTTTTAAAGATGAAACAAAGAAATGATAAGTAATTTTTCTATGTTAGACAACCTCCTTAAAACATTTTATGAGTAAGACAAGTAACACTTAATACATGTTAGGGATGATACAAATATAGACTTTTAATGGTGATAATTTTGAGTTTTTATCTTAGTTTATAAAGTCTAAGTGAACATAATTGTCTAAAGATATGTATAAATATGTAATTTAACCTTTTTTATTCTATTTTGCAAATTTTCTTTATAAAAAATCGAGAGAAGTTACAAAAAAAAAGTAAATCAGTCACAGTTTCAGGTGTTAGTCGCAAACTAGTCGCACTTAGAGACGCAAATGAGACTACTATAATCAAATATGGTAAGTTGGTCGCAATTTAGACATGCATGTATTTGATAGCAAAATAGTCACAAAATTGTGAAGAGAGTAGCAATATAGTCACAAATTGTGACAACTTTATGACACTATTTTATTATTATTCACAAACCTATATTATTATTTATAGGAAAATAAAAATAAATCAGTGACTCTGTGACCATTCATATTCTCATTATAGAGTAAAATTCTCTCTTTATAGAGAAAGAAAGATGGTAATTTTTTTTTGAAAGATATACAACTATCACAACCATATTCTGAATAACACATGTAATACATAACATATGTTATAGAAGATACAATCAAAATTTATAATACTGAAAATATTGAATTTTTTCTTTGTTACAAAGATTCAATGTAGATAGTAGTTCAAATATATGTAGAAATGTAATACTTAAATGTATTTTCAATTTCTATATTGTTTAATTTCTAATAAAATTGAGAGGAGTATGTAAAAGGTAGCAAATCAGTCACATGTTCAGGTGTTAGTTGCACAATCGTTGCAAAGTAGTCACAAATACGTGACCACTATAGAAAAGTAGTCACAAAGTGTGATTGTTTTGTGACTCTTTTTTACAATCGCCTATATTAGAATTTTAAACAACATCTCTTAGTTTAATAAGTAAAAACTTGATATGGTAAGTAAAATTAAAATTACAAAACATTCACAAACATTACATAAAAATCATATGTAACACTAATATGCATGTTATGTAAAGATGCAAATATTTTTTTGTAAACATTTGATTTTCTTTTGGTTTTATAGTGATTCAATGTCCAAAGTAATTCTTATCAATGGAAAAACAAATAACACATATCTTATGATTCTCTGTTGTTGAATATATAAATAGAGTCTTCAGGCGTTAGTAAAACGAAGCAAACAATCTAAGATGGTAGTAGCAATATAGTCACAAAGTGTAAGCATTTTGTGATATTTTCAAATATATAAAATCATAGCAATTTTAAAGATTGAGAGTAAAACAAATGTACATATGATTCTACAATCCCTCATGGTGAAAGACTTCTAACCAAGATCTCTCAATCTAATGAGTAAAAACTTGATGTGGTGCAAACACTCGAAGTCGCAAATAAGTTTCAAATTTGGGACTAATAATCATGACTAGAAAGAGCGTCTTTAATCCGTCTCAATTTGCGATTATTTTATGACCACAATAATAGAGTAGGATAATAGTCTTATAATAGTCCCAGATATGAGACGGTTTGCAGACCACAACATTTCGTCGTAATTTTGCGACGAGATTGTCACTAACTTATGTGTAGTCAATTATTAGTCATAAAGTAGTCACAAAACCGTCACGATTATTTGTGACCAAAAAAAGAGTCACAAATGGTAGTCTCTAAATGCATGTTTTCTTGTAGTGACACCACATTTGTGTTTTTAGAACTACAAAAAAATTCAACGAAGAAACTTACATCATCAACAATGAGATTGAGGATTTGCAGATTAGGAGAATCTTTGAGTAACTGGACAAGTAACTTTGACCAGTCATCGTTGCATATAAACTGCTCTAACCTTTCAAGCTGACTAAATACAATACCTTCACGATACACAGTCTGCACACATCACACACACATAATAAACAAAGGATTCAGACTCAAGAGAATATAATATAATGTGAGATTGAAAACAAAGACTTACATTTTCCGCAGAGTAGAATGCTACGCGTAATGAAAGACGTCTGGAAGATGTAACTGATTCGAGAAGATCTTGAGGATTTCTCAGAACAACGATATTTGCCTCTTGAAGCTCTGGCATATGGTCAATAGAATAGGAGAATCCTTTACAATAACAATCTTCAACTTTGTAATCCTCATAGTTGAAATACTTCAAAAGAAGGTGTGACTATGATACTCGCACCAATAGAACATGTCGAGTCTATATGTACAGATAACCGCTTCAAGGAAGGGACATTAACAACTAACCCTAGCAAATTGTCATATCCAACTCGATGAATAAACAAATCTTCAAGAACAGGAAAACTTTGTAGAAGCAGACGAAGACAATCTTGATCTAAGTATCTCACATGTCGAAGCTCCAAGGTTTTTAAGGAAGGGAGACAAACCGTGCGGGAACATCCACAAGAATCTTGAAGCCTTCGAGTTTCAAAGTGACTAGCGATTTGCAAGTATACAAGCTACTTGGGAATAACACTTCATGTTCTTTATAGAAAGGAAGGTGACTCGACATGTTCTTTATAGAAGTGTTCTAAGACGTATCCTGACGCGCAAGCTTTCTATGATGGGAGCTCTGTAGAATGGCAGATTCTTGTAGATAAAATACTGACAAAGGTATGAAGATTTTGAAAGATTGAAATCATTAATGTTGTTAGGGTAATCATCGAACTCGAGTTTAGGCGACCACTTCCAAAGAAACTTCCACCGTTTGGACAAAACGCTAGTTGATACAGCAACTTTTGTTGGAAGATACGATAATATCTTAATCAGCAATTTATCAGACAAGTCACTGATGTTGGCCATATTTTTGTTAGAAACAGACTAAAAGGATTTGTCAGAAACCAAACCGAAACCAAGCGAAAACAATGCCACAACAGAGAGGAACAGAACAAAAACCTAGAAGGAAGTCGCTAATAATTTTTTTTTTTTGGACAATCGAACTATCGAAGTCGCTAATAAATATATAAACCTTTGGTGAAGCTCTATCAATTACTACTACCAGGGCCGGTCATTGGTTTTTGGTGGCCTAAATCATATTTTATATGTAAAATCTAACAAAAAAATTTTACCATTAAAATACTATAATTTAACTAAAACTTTTTAAAAAAGTTATTGAATAATTTGAAAATGTAAAATAATCTAAAAACAAATTTTCTAACTTTCATCGCAGCAAGTGCTTCTCGTAGTCGAGTTCTTCGATCATATCTTTCTCGATAAACGTCATTGCTAACCCATTCAACTTGTTTTGTGACATTGTAGATCATAAATAATATAGTGTTATTATAATTTAAAGAATTAAGGTCAAGGAGAAGAAAAAACAAAAGCTTACCCAATTATGAGTTACCTGGTAGCAACAATGATAGTTGTGTTTTGTGTAGATTTTGTTTGAAGAAATTGAATATTTTAATATCTAGTAGATTTTAAATCTAATATTTGAATATTTTATTGTTGAAAACAGGAATTAAGCAAAAATTACTTTCAATTTTCAACAATTCTAACCAGAAAAGGAAAAAATAAAATAAAACATGTAAACGAAAGCAACGAGAAAAAAAGTTGTCAAAAAAGGCAAAAAAACGTAATAAGGAAGCTGGAGAGAAGAAGAAGAATCGAACCATTGACAAGCTAAATAATTACAGGATACATAGCCAACTGACCTACCTAATCTTTTAAAGATGTAGTCTTAAAATTTTTGATATATTGTGTGGCCTAAAGCTATGGGTGGGCCGGGCCTGACTACTACTACCTCATTATCGAAACTCGAAAGGATCCGACCCGGAAGATCAAGGTTTATTTACGTTATTACGAAGGATTTAGTAATCTATATTAACATTTTTGAAATACATTTTTTGTAATGCTTATTGAAGTTTTTTTTTATAACATTAATCCCTAAACAATTTTCAAAAAAAAAAACATTGCACAGAAACTCATTTCCTAAAACATTTAAATTTAACCAATTTTGTTAGACAACATTTATATATTTTGATTTTTCCAAAAACTACTTTATCCATTAAAATTTTATTCCCATAAAATATTCAAAACTATCTTTCGAGATGGTATAATCTATCAAATTTAAAGAATATGATCGATTTTCCATAACAAAAAATTTACCAGTACCATAATTATTTTGACATTAATAAAGTTCCTAAAACGACAACCCAAATTTCGAATTATTAGAAAACCAATATTCCCAAATACATTTAATTCAGTATATATATATATATATATATTATTTTTTTTAAGTATATTTTGGGTTCTACTTTTTCAGTTTTGCTTATTTAAAATTTTATTTACAAAATTGATCTCCACATATTTGCCAAAAAAACTAATCAATTTATGTGAAATCGACATAATGAGTTAGTTTCCCAAAATATATCTCACAACAAAAAAAAACAAATACCATAAATTCAGAACTTTATGAATATATTAAACACAACATGGCATAAAAATCACATAATCATATATCCGTATTTCTAATTGCCTTATATTTTTGGAAACATACTCCCTCTGTTTCATATTAAGTGTCATTTTAGTATTTTTCACACAGATTAAGAAAATCATTAAATTTTCTGTTTTACCTTTTATAAATATATTATTTATTTTTTTCTATTGGTCAATACATTAAATTGGTAGGGATAAAATTGGAAAATTTACCAAACATCTACATTGGAAATACAAAATGACACTTATTTTGTAACAAAATATTCAGCCTAAAATGACACTTAATATGAAACAGATGGAGTATTAATTAACATTACAGAGTAATTAATTATTTATATATCATATGATTTCAACTTTGAATTGCAATTGGAAATTTATAGATAATAAATTCTCACGTTCATAAACACAATAGCATCTGTGAAGTGACCTTAGTGCATTGGCAGGAGGTAAGTTCATTTGTAGAAGGCACCATCACACCCGGAATCGAGTCTTGGTTCCTATGAATGTAGGAATCTGGCTAATGGGCCGGCCAGTTGTGGCCCAATGGTTGACAAAAAAAAAACACAATAGCATCTTCTCAGCATATTCCATAGTTAATTTCTAATTTCTACTCAACTATTTCCAAAAGTGTAGGTTTGAAGAAATTTTAGAATATTTCATATGCTTGCTCTCCAAATATTTTTCTACTCACTATAAATATGTCCATCGGTGAATTTGTGATCTATATCATTATTCTCAATGCTTTAGTTTTTTGGGTTTTTTTTTCAAAACGGATAGATATTTGCAAAACGAAGGTTTATGTGAATTTCTTTTTGTTTTCGTGTACTTTTTTGTTTGTCGTTTGTTGTTAATCGTTTTTTTTTCTTTGGCTTGGTTTTCTTTAGAACCCATGAGAGATCTCTATATTTACATCAAATATATATATATATATATATAAAAGTAAAGAGGTCTTCTTTGGCTTGGTTTTTATATATGTATTTACATTAAAAAAAAATTCTTCTTACATATCTTTATATTGTTCTACATAAAAAAACTCAATTATGCGGTGTACCACGGGTCAAAACCTAAATAATATTTTAACATCTATATTTAAAAAAAAAAAAAACTTAGATCATTTTATTTAAAAAACATAAAGTTATATATAAAAAATTAAAACCGTCTTGGTAAATCAAATGAATATTGATAACTAAAAAAACTAAAAATTAATAAAACAATAACAAAATAACAAACAAATACAACATAAATTTTAAACTTATAAATTATAGCCCCGCGCTATACTGCGGGTTAAATCCTAATATGATATAAGATACCAATGTATTTTTAATTTTATTCTTAAATATGTTAAGAACCTCACTTACTAGATATTTGGTATTTAATCATGACTGAATTTGTCTCTTTTGTTAGCTTGATCAGTCTTCTGTGGCCATATGTGATTACCGAGTACTGGTTTCGTTAGACTAATTATTTTGACTTTTGTTTGATTTTAGGAAAATTTGAAAGAGGAGTATGAGATTGAGATTGAAACTACAAAAGACATGTACATTTGTGTTTTGACGGTTAATTCAAATACAACAACAACATCAATGAGTAGTTTTATTAACTTAAGCAGTGTTGTGTATGTTATGTGACAACTAAGAATCTCAAATTTTTATCGAATTGAGTTGGATCTGATATTTTTAGTTCTTCTTTGGCTTTGTAGTGTAGCGTATGCAAACGTCAAATTTTTATAAGATGTCATGAGCAGGAAAATACACCCATATGCGTGCTCAGATCGGTTTACATAATTATGGAACCTAGACGGATTTGGGTTGGGTCAAGTTACCTATTTGACTCCTTACGATAAGACAACATCAAATTTTCGTTTTAGTTGTAACTTTTTTTAACAAGCATAAGAGTCATGACTGTGTGTGATTCGAGTCTCGAGATGAGGTGACCTTTTAAGCTTCCAAACTTGAATTTTACGACAATATTTGAGCATAAGGAGACGGGTGTTCCAAAAACCTGATTTGGTTCTCTTCTTTGAAAAGAGACTTGTGTCGCAAGGCATACACATACAAATTGTAGGTGATACAAGACGATATAATTTATCAACCAAATGATAAGAAGGCAATAGTTTTTTTTTGAAAGAAGTCCCAAATCTACAGTTAAATATCTAATTCCCGGATAACAATACCGACTCTTTGATGATTTCCAAAGTTTCTCCTACGTTGCGACATAAAATGATCAGTCCAAAATTGACGAGTACTGTGCGTCAAGCAACGAGCATAATTTAGGAGAATACTCAAGAAATATCTCTCTTCTTGTCTTCCTTTGTACCCTACAAAGTCGAAAGTTTCAAGACTCTTCAAGAAACATTTAGGAACAGAGCTCCCTTCAAGACTAGGCAACTCGTGGAAATTCATGTTCCGTTGAACGTTGCCAAATTGTATATAAGCCTGAGACAACAATAGGATATAGATAAGATTAGTAAATTAAACTATACGCTTTCATACTGATAAATTTTATATCAATAAAAACTTACAGAAGCGTCGAGATAGAGGACTCGGAGTCTAGGTGAATCTTTGAGCAACCGGACAAGTAACTTGGACCAATAATCGTTGATTATACATAGCTTCAGATGTTCAAGCTGATTGAAGACAATACCAGCATCATACCCGGGCTGTACACATGATAAGGCTTACAGATTTAGTGTTCAATAAACTTGATGAAAACGTGGAAGTTTATAGATGGAAAACAGAGCTTACCTCTTCCTTATTGTTGAAGTCTACTCGTAATGAAAGACGTTTGACAGATGTGATTGATACGAGAAGCTTCTCGGGGTTTTGCTTAACAAAGATATTTGCCTCTTCAAGATCAGGCATATGCTCAACCAAATAGGAGCCTTTACTTCTAGTATCATCAACAGAGAAAGACTTCAAAGAAGGGGTAACTATTACAGGCCCATCAGAAGAACATGCACGGTTTATATTTAAAGATAAACACCGCAAGGAGGGTACATCAACAACTAAAGCTCTTATATTGTCATTATAGCCTCGGTTAATACTCAGATCTTCAAGAACAGGGCAGTAGGATAAAAGCAGGAAAGAGAATCTTCATTCGAGTAAGTCACACGGAGAAGTTGCAAAGTTTTCAAGCAAGGGAGACAAACCGTTGGAGGAACATCCACAAGAATGTTCTTGCCTTCAAGTTTCAAAGTCACGAGCGATTTGCATGAATACAAACTACACGGCAGTAATACCTTAGAAACATCCCAGAAATACAAATAGCTGATACTTAGCTCACGCACTCGGCGAGAAACTGCAATGCCAACCCACTGTTTAATATTCTCGGATTTAAAACGAAACCTGAGGAGCAAGCTTTCTAGGATTGGAGCTCTGTGTAATGGCAGATTCTCATAACGATACATCAGAAGTGAAGACTTTCTATGATTGATATCGTTGTAATCATCGTACTCAAGTTTAGGCAACCACATCCAAAGAAACTTCCATTGTTTCGACAAAACACTGGTTGAGACAGCAACTTTTGTTGGAAGGAACGATAATATCTTCACCAACAAATCATCAGACAACTCACTTATTTGCGACATATTGTCACGGGTTTCGTTGGATAAAATCCCTAATCTAGGATCTCACCAAGAGAAAAGGCAAATACGTATTTGTTAGCACTGAGGTAGAAGGATCGCTTCGATCGAAGGACTGGATTTGATGGTTGTAAGTGAAGATGATATGATGATGAGACAGAGAAGAGAGATTGAAGCAGATTGTTTATGTTGATTTTTGCTTGATTGATTTCATCGTAACTAGCCAAAGGCATACAAATAGAATCCCTAATCTGAGTTGACCGTGTAGCGAACCAAACCGGTTTGATAATCCTGCCACAACATATCACAAAACCAAGATAGTACAGTATTACAATCGTCGATACTTTGGTTTTTCCGAACCAGGGGAAAAAAAAACTAAAGAGGAAAAAAATGAATACCGTGAGATACAAACAATGCCACACCTACACCGAGCAACAAGAGACAAAACCCTAGATAAGATCATGTGATTATAAATATCGACGCCTCTAGCAGAACCTTAGCTTGAGCAGGACTTCAATTACTTAGACCTATGATTGAATTAAACCCGTTAATATTAACCAGACCCGAATCAGGGTTGAAAAGAGGAGCTAGAGAGTAATTAATTTGCTGCAATGGAGATGGACAGAAGATGGAGGAACTAAGAATCAGCTGAGACCACTTGCTTGTTCTTCATCGTCCACATGGCTCTGCTTGTTGGACTCAAGGTACATTTTTTTTGTCAATCTCCATGTTTCAGGGGATTTTCAACTGGGTAATTGCATTTTGTTTTCAGGGGATACAAAATTTGTAGCTGCAGTTTATGGACCTAAAGCAGGAACAACGAAGTGTGCCCTAAACCCAGCATGTGAAACACTTGCGTAGATGCAGGATTGAAATCCCTTAAAAGAATCTTGCCGCGTAGAATCTATATTTTCAAAGTTTACTACTCTATGTAATTGCTCATCAGTCGATATCTTTTTTATGACCCTCTTCATCGTTAATAATAAAGCTCAAAACCTATACATTTTCTTGTTCGTTACTCTGTTGATCTCTGTTTTGACTTTTTGAGGTAAAAAATGGAAAAATAAAAGAAGGACGTCAACAGCAGGATTCGAACCTGCGCAGGCAGAGCCCAACAGATTTCGAGTCTGTCTCCTTAACCACTCGGACATATTGACTTTTATTCTCATTCTTAATATCTAATTTTAAATTGAAATTTTTTCGGTTTCCAATTGTTATCAACAAAGTTTTGTCCAATCATTAATAGAGAGTTTGTGGTATTAACTGAATTTGGTCAATCGGGATAATCGAACAAAACCAGTAAAATCAAAAGTAAAAAATCCATACAATTTTCATTTAACCAACTTAAAGTAAACTAAACCGTGTCGGTTATCAAAACCAGACCAGCTAATAAAATCCGAAATTGTGTTTGTAGAGATGTCTAGAAAAGAATCAGAGATCAGCTTTTCCAGGATACCTAGGGAAAGGAATAACGTCTCTGATGTTATCAATTCCTGTAGCGAAAAGAATCATACGCTCGAAGCCAAGTCCAAATCCACAATGCTTCACAGTTCCATAACGGCGCAAGTCAATGTACCACTTATATGGCTCAATTGGTAGACCCATCTCCTTGATCCTGTATATATAAAAAAAAAAAACAGATTTTGCTTCATAAACGATCGCAAAAGACACCAAAGAAAGAGCAAAATATTTGAATATTGGTTTCATTTTCACGAACCTCTGTGTGATGACATCATATCGTTCTTCCCTTTGGCTTCCACCAATGAGTTCTCCAACCTGATTCATACAAAGAAAACAGATAACCAAAACAGCCAGTTGATGTGTGTTTTCCTTCAATTGATTGAATGGCACTATAAGAAGACTGGCGAGTTTTATTATTACCTTTGGAACGAGGACATCCATAGCAGCAACTGTCTTTCCATCATCGTTAAGTCTCATGTAAAAAGCTTTGATTCCTTTTGGGTAGTTATATACAATAACTGGCTTTTGAAACATAACCTCTGTCAAGTATCTGTAAGTGCAAAGACATGTTTGGTTAGCAATCATTTCTTGCAAGTGTTTAAAGTTGAGGAATGGTTTTTAATAAGAATTATCACAAACCTTTCATGCTCTGAGGCCAAGTCGATACCCCACTCCACATTGTTTTCAAATTTCTTTCCTTCAGCTACAGCTCTCTCAAGTAGCTCTATTGCTTCAGTGTATGTTATACGCCCAAACGGGGTTGAGGCAACCAATTGTAGCCTCTCAATGCATCCCCGGTCGAAATTCTTAGCCATAAGTTCCATGTCATCGTAACACTTCTCGAGCAACCACTTGCACATGTATTTCACATACGCTTCTGCGCAGTTCATGTCGTCCTACACAAATTTCAAAGAAGGTTTCTAAGATACTGCAGCTTTATATTGTAATTAAGAAGTGACAAAAGAATACCATATGTATATTACCTGTAGATCTGCAAAAGCAATTTCAGGCTCAACCATCCAGAACTCAGCTAGATGCCTTGTAGTGTGAGAGTTCTCTGCCCGGAAAGTAGGGCCAAACGTATACACACTGCTCAGAGCGCAAGCATAGGTCTCCACTTGTAACTGACCAGAAACTGTCAAGAAAGCTTGACGGCTAAAGAAATCATTAGAGTAATCAACTTTTCCATCTTTTTTAGGTAGTCCAGGCTTAAGCTTTGACCTTTCTTCAATTTGAGCTAAATTCGCCTTTGCTAAAGTAAGTTCAGCAACAGGAGCAGTGGTTGCAGCATCGATTTCATCCTTGGTTGCTCCGGCAACTTTCAATTGCGCTTTCAATTCCGTTACAGCTGCACCTCTCTCCTTAACAATAAGCCTCGCCGCTTCAACATCAGCCTCGGTGGGTGGAGGGTTAACAATGAGTTCCTTCTCAACCTGCTCAGTGTGGTTGATCAAGGTTGTTACTTGGAACATTTCACCAGCACCTTCACAATCACTAGTCGTAATGATAGGAGTGTGAACGTAAAGAAAACTATGTTCTTGGAAGAAACTGTGTGTGGCGAAAGCAAGAGCATTACGGATTCTTGCAATTGCTGAGATCTGAAATCATAACAAATTATCACCATAAGCACACAAGTCTATGAAAGATACTTCACAAGTCAACTTATTCAGTGATACTAATCAAACATAGAGAGCATTCAAATCAATCACAGTGAAAGAAGTAAGAAGTATTTACCGAGTTAGTCCTGGAACGAAGATGAAGCATATCTCTGAGAAACTCAAGAGTCAACTTAGTCTTAGGAAGCGGATACTTATCCTCCACAGTTCCAACATCAATCACCTTCTCAACGCTAAGCTCAATCATCTGCTTATCTTTACCTTCCGGAGGAAGCTTCAAAACTCCATCAACAGTCACACAAGTTCCAGTCGCTACCAACTTAGAGAGATCATAAAGAGACGAATCAACCATAACCTGAAGATTCGCTGGACAAGATCCATCGTTCACCGCAAGGAAAGCAAATGCCCTTTCCCTTGCTCTCTTCCGGTTTTAACCCACCCTCCGATTCGAACTTTTTGACCGGCGAGACTAGCTCCGCCGTCAGGTCGACCTAGAATCGATTTAATCAGAACACGGTTAGAAAATTGGGCTTTCTGCACCGTGTCGTTACCCAATGCAACGGCGGCTAACTCGTTCGCTGGTGGCACAATCTCATCAGCCATTGTTTTTGATCTTCGGAATCTGAAGCACGAAATTTTGGGAGGCGTCGCGTTTGAGATAAAACCCTAAAAGAGGAGACTAGAGAGGGAGGTTTCAGAGTTGTTATTGAGATGTGAGATAAACCGTTGGATCTTTCGATTATAATACCAAAAGATTCCAAAGAATAAGATTGAGCCTTGATTGGTAACGGCTGTTACTTGTGCTGTAAATGCTTTGACTGTAACGACTTTGCTGTAGAGATTTTTGCTGTAGAGACTTTTGCTGTTAAAACTTTAATGGCTGTTATTTTTCTCGTATGTTTTCATGAATATAAATTATGCTAAGAATAAATTTATGTGGCAACATAATAAATTTTATTTAAAAAATAAAAAATTTAAAATTAAAATACAAAAACTCATAAACAATAAATAGATAAATATTTTCAACAAATTAAAAAATATAAAAATATGACATAATTGATTATGTGTTATAATTGTTTTTGATGCAAAAATAATTATAAAAAATAGATCTCAAAATAACAAAAATAAAAAATCTATTTTTAATGAATTATAATATATTTGTGATAAATTATACATAGATTGAAAATGAATGTTTAATCATCATGGATAATAAGAAAGAGAAAAATAACAACAGTTTTATTATTATTTATTTTTTTACAGCAAAAAAAGTCTCTTATTTGTGACTTAAAAAATTTGTACCTACAAACTAAAAAAGTGGACAGATATACTTTTAAGACTTTTAAAAATAATAAAGCAGTAAAAGCATGATTGGTAAATATTTGGCTTTTAAGACTTTAAATTAATTTTAAAGTCTTAAAAGTCTCTCCCAATCAGAGCCTGAATCTTTTGTTCAATGTTTTTAAACCCGACCCGGAAAGCAAACCGGAACACCTTCCGGGTTGCCGGGTTATCGGGTCGACCCGGTCCGACCGCGGGTCAATAATTCACTCAATTTCATTATATACAATCATATATCTATATATATATATATGTATTAAATTATATCTTGGTTTTATGAATATCAAAACAATTTTTTTCATATCTTATCATAATTAATCTTTGAACATTAATTATAAATTTCTAAACCTTATGATTTTGATTCAAAAAAATTTGACTAGCAGTAAAATATAATAGGAAAATCCTAATAAAAAAAAATGTTAGATGAACAAATTAAAAAATGGTGACCGAAGAAATAGAAAAAAGAACTGGACAGTATTCACTTTGTCCCACATCGATTGTATAGAGGAAGAAGTACGTGATTGCTTCACTATATAACTCAAAAGAGAAATGCATTAGTCATAGATTAAGAATTACCAATTAGTCATTGGTTTTAACTCAAATCGCTGGGCCAACCGCCGGTTCAACCACTGGGTCAACCACCGGTTAGCCGAGTTTTCCCGGTTTCATCCGGTTTTTTTATTGTCCGGGTTTGAAGTGTAATCCGGACCGGAATACCTTCCGGTTAAACCGGTTCGACCGGCCGGTCCGGTCCGGGTTTCAAAACATTGCTTTTGTTTCGTATCTAAATTATTTATCTATAGTAATTAATAATTGGAGATTATTCCCTTTTTTAAAATTAATGAAAACGTTTTTTTTTTCAAGGGCCATAACAGACCGGCCCATTAGCATAATCCCTACGAATAGGGAATAGGGAGTGGGATTCGATCTCTGATGTCATAGTGTCTTTATGCATTAAGGATTTATCTTTGAGCTGCACTAAAGTCATTTCACGGAAATGTTTTTTTTTAAATTACAGTTATTAATCATGATAGAACCTTAATTGTTTTCTGATGATTTGGATTCTTTAATGGAACAGGTTTAAGATGCATGGAAAACCAAACACCAAAGCCACCAAACCCTTTTGGAGCTCAAGAGCAAGTTTGAAACATTTCATATCGAATACATTGACAGCGTAAGCCACCAAACCATTTTGGTTTAGCTACTGATTTGTGATCTTCAATCATGTTTGGTTTTAAGAGTTTTCTTGCAAGCTAGCATCCAATACTTTTGCATTGCATAATTTATCATTTTATAAAAACTAAAATGGTTAAACATTCAAACTAATTATGCTCTACTTAAAATATTTTTATTTTGAAAAAAAAAATACTTTTATCAAAAATAAGAATCCCAACTAGAGTTCTACCATTGGAGGGGAATAATTTAATTAACATTCTAAAAGTTATATAAATTAACTTAAAAAATAACTCCCAATGGAGATACCCTTATCATAGCGAGGTTGATGAAGAATTGAAGTTTTCACATGAGCAGCATGTTTGGAGATAAAACTCAAGAGATCTCTCTCTTCTAGGCTTCCCTTGTACCCTTTCAACTCGAAAGTTTTTAAACTCTTCAACAAAGATTTAGGAATAGAGCTCTCATCATTGTTGCTCCAGCTAACCGGTCCATCATACCCCTCATATCTTAAATTTTCTGCCTGAAACTAAAAAGCAAATAAGAGTTAAAACTGCACCATATATTTGTCCTTTTTACCGCAAAACTGTCAAAAAAAAAAAAAAAAGAAAGAAACGTACTTCGAGATTGAGATGGAGGACTTGTAGTTTAGGAGAATCTTTGAGTAATTGGACAAGGAACTTGGACCAATTATTCCTGTATATATATAGCTTCAAACTTTCAAGCTGATTGAAGGAAATAGCATCATAATACAGACTCTGCACACACACACATGACAAACAGATTTTAAACTCAAGAAAACGTAATTGAGAACTTGAAGTTGAGACTGATGGGAACATATATTACCTTGTTGACCTTGTTGAGCAATGTGAATGAAAGATGTTTGACACATGTGACTGATTTGAGAAACTTCACATCACCGATTTTTGCATATTCAAGCTTTGGCATATGCTCAACCAAGTGGGAGATATCACCACCTCTATCATCCATAAATATGAAATACCTCAACGAAGGGGTAACTATCACGCATCGATCAAAAGAATTGTCATAGGGCATATCTAAAAATAAACGCTTCAAGGTCGGGACAATGACAACTAAATCTCTCACATTGTCTTCATAGCATCGATCAATTGTTAGATCTTCCAGAACAGGGCAATGTGATAAAAGCAGTGGAAGAGATTCTTGATTTGAGTATCTCACACGTTGAAGTTGCAAAGTTTTCAAGGAAGGGAGACAAACCGTTGGAGGAACATCCACAAGAGTCTTGTGGCCGCTAAGTTTCAATGTCACCAGAGATTTGCAGGTATACAAACTACTGGGCAATGATACAGCAGCTTCAATTACTAAAGAATCTAAATGGATACTTAGCTCACGCACAAAGCGAGAGACTGCGATTCCAACCCACGATCTCAAATCATCAGGTCGAAGTATTCCATAATAAAAACCGATGCGCAAGCTTTCTATGATAGGAGCTCTGTTTAATGATATATTCTTGTCAATAAAATCCCGATGTCTTCGACATGGGTCCTTTAAACTATAGAAATCATCATACTCAAGTTTAGGCAACCACATCCAAAGAAACTTCCATTGTTTCGAGAGAACGCTGGTTGATACAGATTCTTTTGTTGGAAGAAACGTTAATATCTTCACCAGCAATTCATCAGGCAACTCACTGATTTTAGCCATATCTAGCCCTGAGACGGATCCGGATATCCGGCTTTTTTGGGACTATCCGGATCCGGATCCGTATCCGGCGGATAGACGAAAAGACTATCCGAATCCGCATCCGTAGCCACCGGATATCCGGGATCGGATATCCGTGCAAAATAACCGGATATCCGCGGAGATCCGGATCCGATAATTTTTTCTTCGCCGCCCAACAAACAAAACCCTAGCACAACAACCACAAACTTAAATCTTTTCTCTGGACTTTTTTTGTTTTATCTTCGTTTCGATGTCTTTTGATTCTATTAATTACCATAGCTAAACGTCGGATCTTGCATAGATCCGTCCAAATCTTGTCATAAGATCCAGATCCATCGGCTTGAAAAGACCATCAAAGCATACATATACATCGTTTGTTATGATTTTCTGTTATAAGGTTAAAAAAAGAAAGAAATCTGAGAAATAAGAGGAGAAGCAGAAGTTAAAAGAACAAAGAGAGGTTTGATAAAAAAAAAAAGAACAAAGAGAGGAAACGAGAGGAAGGAGGGAGACGACAAGGAGGAAAACAAAACAGTATTAGGTTATTTTGTGTTTAGTGCACAATAGTTTAGTTAGGCCCATTAATATTGTTAGGTCCACTAGTTTTGTCAGGTCCACTAGCTTAGTTAAAACCCCATTTAATTGATAAATAACCGGATACGGATATCCGGTTCAAAAAATAACCACTATCCGGATCCGGCTCCGTATCCGGCGGATACAAAATTTTAGGGGGAGGTATTGGTTTAGGATTTAGAAAAAATTTTAATGACTTTGTGTTTTTAAAAATCTTGCTGACTTTTAAAATCATAGAAGTTATTTAGAAAGAATTTTAATGATTGTTTAGAATTCTATAAGAGATTGTTTAGGAAGTTATTTTAAATCTTACTGATTTTTGTTTCCTAATCTTGTAAATTTTTCATAAAATCTTTCAAAATCTTTCTATTTGATGAAAGAGTTTTCAAGACTTTGTTATGAAGGAAATAATATAAAATCCTAACCAATAACACGAGAATTTGAATTCATTAACAATCCAAGATTCTTTTGTTTTAATTGAATAACATAAAACTTTTCATGACTTTATAAGACCTTAATCAATAACACTAGATTTATCAAGATTTTAGATAACTTTTTACAAATCCACAACCAATAACACCAAATTTTTAAAGAGTTTTAAAAAGTCTTGATTGAATAACAACATATTTTACATAACTTTTAAAGTCATTAAAATTCTTTCTAAATCCTAAACCAATAACCCCCCCTTAATATCCGAATCCTGCTCCGTTACAACCGGATATCCGGTTTTTCGGATCGGATCCCGGATTCGGATCCGGATATCCGCGGATACCGGATATTAGTCCCAGGCCTAGCCATATCTACTAAAGACCTTGATTTTTTTGAATTCATCCTAAGAAGAGAATCCATCATTGTACGAGATAGATTCTATTATTAGCAATAATGAGAACTTGCTGGGTTAAGGAGCCACAACAGAGGAACAGAACAAAATCTTAGAAATTTCACAAAATCAAGATAAAGTTTTAGACGGGTACCCTATAATCTCCCATCGTGTGATAAATATATATAGGCAATAGTCTTATTATTACAAAAAAATAATGAAAGTTTTTAAAAATATTTTCCAAAAATTTTGGGTGATTTTGTTTTTTTTTTTTTGTTTAATAACAATTTTAATGGATTCTCGAACTTGTGTTGATAATGGGCTTTATAAGCCCACTATATATCGGCTTACAATTTATTTATTGAGCTTTAAGCCTAATAAAAGGCCCAATAGATCAACGTCAAGGGAATATATAAATTACACATTTTGTTATCTAAAGAAACCCTAATTCCTGAGCTTACGCACTCACTTCGATTCAGCTTCTTGCAGCCGTCGGTAACGGAAGAACAAAGAGAAGAAAAGCAAATCAATCATGGGTAAGATCCTTCGGGAGCTTCTTCATTTTGTTTAGTTTTTTCTTCTGCTGCGGGATCTGTTTAACGGTTGAGTGTTTTTTTGTTAACGATTTACAGGAAAGGTTCACGGATCTTTGGCTCGTGCCGGTAAGGTGAGAGGACAAACACCCAAGGTTGCGAAGCAAGATAAGAAGAAGAAGCCAAGAGGTCGTGCTCACAAGCGTATGCAGCACAACCGTCGTTTCGTCACCGCCGGTAATTTTCCCGATCTCGCGATACTTCTACTTTTTTATTGGATTATGACTCTTGCATTGTTGCGTAATTAGCTTAGAATTGCTTTAGGGAATTGGTAATTGATTTAGAAATGCTTTGTTGAAGCTATCATTTGTAAATGGATTTTGCTTAATAAATCATTTACACTTTGTTAAATTGATTTGTGCAGTTGTTGGTTTCGGAAAGAAGAGAGGACCTAACTCTTCTGAGAAATAGATTGGTAGAGAAGTTTGAAAAAATATGCAAGAGATGTTTTTGTGAAGCTTTTGTCTCTCACTGAACTTGTATGTTTTTGGTAGAGAAGCTGGGAAAATCTATTTTGTAACTTTGGGAATCTTTGTTCTTCTTCGTTTAATTTCTTTTGGCATTCAACTATTCTGTTTTGATTCTATGCTATGAAATACAGTTTTTTTTAGTTATTGTTCTGGTCACAAATCTATCATAGCACAGCAATTGATGATATCTTCTTTGGATTTCAAATTATGCGACATTAGTTTGACAAAGAAATTTGCAAATAACATTCATTTCCGTGGAGTGACTTTTACTATTACTAAGAAAGATGAACGAGCCAATAACTGATGAGTAAAACAAATGTAGAACAAGCTAGACAAATTCAGAGTTCGTCATGAAAGCCTGAGGCAGAACCTTTAGAAGCTTTCTCTTTGAGGTACTGTACAGCCATCGATGCATGGATTGCAGCACCGTACGGAAGCACATCCTCGTTAATTCTATAGAGTGGTGAATGAGATGACGCATACCCTTTAGTCTCATCTTGCATTCCCAGGAAGGAGAAGTGGCCTGGGATTACTTCTGCAAACTTTGAGAAGTCCTCTGATCCCATCAACGGTTGTGCTTCCTTAACAGCTTCTTGACCCAACAAGTCTCCGACCACCTTCTTGAATTGCTTGTATAAGTCCATGTCGTTCACTGTTGGTGGTAACGGTTCTTTGCCATTTGGTGTTAGATTCACAGATGCATTGCATCGATGGACGGTTGCTTGCTTGGTAATCACCTAGAATCAAAAGTTGAAACAGGGGATTGGTTCTATGGTAATTGGTAAATACCACGAAAATTCATAAATGCACAATCATGGATCGCGTCACCTCTTTGATTCTCTGTTGAAGCTGGCTAAACCCGGTAAAAGCTCGAAGAGTTCCTCCTATGGTGATTGAATCAGGGATGACATTAAACGCATTACCACCATTAACCTTGGACACTGTGACCACCTGTAGAGGAAACACAAATGAGATCTCGAAAGCCAAGAGCAGGTATGATGAGATCAAAGAGTAAAAAAATGAAACCTTAGAATCCAAAGGATCAGTTTCACGTGAAACAATGTGTTGAAGACTGAGAACAATGCTTGAAGCTGCAACAACAGGATCTACCGTATGCTGAGGGATGGCAGCATGACCTCCTTTCCCAGTAATTACAGCTTCAAAGAATCCAGCTCCAGCCAGCAAGGGACCTGCACGTGAAGCAGCTTTGCCAAAAGGAACTCGGTTGGTAAGATGTAACCCAAAAATAGCTTCGACGTTCTTCAACGCTCCTTCGTCTATCATCTTCTTTGCTCCGCGTAAACCTTCCTCAGCTGGCTGAAAGATAAGCACCACAGTTCCCTAACAAAAGAAAAAAACAAAGAAATGAAATGTATTAGGCCAATGCTACTCATGAAAGTATTTTAAAAACGGTAAATACAGGAAATGCATAGAAACCTGCAAATCGTGGCGATGTTCTTGAAGTATCTTAGCAGCACCAAGAAGCATAGCAACATGACCATCGTGTCCACAAGCGTGCATTTTACCAGAGTTTTTGCTCTTATGATCCCACTCAACAGCTTCCTGAGTTCAATAATCAAATCAAACAATATTATAACCCTTCATCATCTTCATTACCTAAGAAATTTGGTATTGGTGTATGTGTAATCAAACCTATGATCAAGGCATCAAGCAAGTAGTTTAATCCAATTCCATCAACATCATCGTCACTACTTAAGAGAATGGTATGCATAATCAAACCTATGATCAAGCAAGCACCTAATCTAATTCCATGTACAAGAATCAATCGAATCGGTGTAAGTTCTATGAGAATTCTGGGAACTTGGTAACTACACCTGAATAGGCAAAGCATCCATATCAGCTCTCAGAGCGACGAACGGTGGTTCTCCAGAGCCAATATAACCGATAACACCGGTGATAGCTACGGGGTACCTATACTTAACTCCGATAAGGTCAAGCTCCGACCTAATGAGTTTACTGGTTTCGAATTCCTCGTAACCAAGCTCAGGATTCTCGTGAATTTTCCTTCTGATTCTCACCATCCGATCGAAGACCTCCGGACTCTTGGCTAACTCGAGGTACTTCTTCGGGACTTGAGTCACATCTCCGGCGGTGATCCATGGTGATTCCGATGAAACACCGAGTAGAAGGAAAAGTAGTTGTAAAGTCAAAGTGAAGAAGAGCACAACAAAATTATTCAGAGCCATGGATGAAAAAGGAAGATGACAAACAAACTCCGGATTTAACTGATGTGCACTGAAGTGAAGTGAGTCCACAAAATCCGATTTTAGTAGGCTATAAAGCCCATTTTGATGATGGAAAGGGCCTAAGTTTATCATCACAAGGTCCTTCTTCTTTGATTTTTTTTTTCTTTTTTTTTTCTAGCTCCGATTTTGTTATCTTCTTGTGACAAATATCCAAAAATATAATTTTCTTTTATTTTAACATTAATATTTTTATAAAGTAATTGGTTTTTGTTTGGTTTGTAATTAATTATTAATTTTGTGTTTATTTTCTTTGAGAATGGACTTTTTTTTTCTGGGCAATTTGGAATTTGTTTATTTTATTTCAATTATGTTTAGTTTTAAATATCTAAATATTTCCTCAAAATTTTTGAAATGATCAAAGAAGTAATAACCCATTACAATAATTAATAAATTATATTATTATTCATCTTTGTTTTATTGAATTTAAAAATATGTAAAGCATATACTGTCTCTGTTATTCAATTAGGAAATATTGTTTTGTGATGTAAGACCATGTTACAATAGATTCATGGTGAAATTTGTGATTGCAAGGTAGTTTAATATTTTCATGTCTTTTTACCACTTCTACATCAAGTTTCCTTGTAGTATTTGGATTGTGATCTTCGATTTCGAAAAAATGTTAGGTAGTTGGGGGTTGTTCGCTCCAAATGAGAAAATATATGTTTTTATCAATCTGTTAAATTATTGATTAAACATATCTGAGATTGTTTCTTCAATATCACAAAAATTTTGGATCGAAACCACGATATAAAATTTTGTATTAATGTATATCATTTGGTTGTAGTATGTGGCCTTTGGAGAAAGAGATTGTATAGCTCATGTTACTTACTTGTCGATGTTGTCGTTTGATTTTGAGTAGGAGTTGGTTGTATTGCTTTATGTAATCTATTTGGGTTTTCTTGCTGAAATAAGATTTGATTTTCTGAGTAATTTGTTTTTTTTTTTGTCATGCATTTGGTATACTTATTTATAGAGGAATGTGATTATTTGTTACTGTAATTATATCCCATTTAGTTTTCATTATTCTTTGTATTAAATTTTAATTTTACCGTTGATTTCTTTTGTGTTGTTAATAATATTTATATATATTTAATTGTTATTATCGTGTAATCAGTTTGACCCTTCAAAACCTAGTGTCTAATTTAACCATTCAGTTTTGATTACGAAGCAAAAAACAAGCATGTTACTGTTCTATTATTAAGTTTGGTTTTGCTCTTATTCTATTAGTACAATTGAATATATTTTTTCATATGGTTTTACTTAGAAGGGTGTGTTTTGTTTTTTCTTTTTCATGTTTTTTTTGTTTATAAAATTTGTTTGTGTTATGGTTTTTAATATTGACTGTAATTATTATTTTTTTTTATCTTACTTGATAATGGGATTATTAGTTGTTATATATTTTTAGTATTTTATGGGTAGTATATTGTTTTTGGCAAATATTATAATTTATTTTTCAATAAATCTAGTTTAATTGTATCAGTTTGTAGCTGGTGTAACATATGAATAATTTTATTGGCATGATTGTGAATTCAACTTTGTCCTCTTAATTCCAAGGACTATTGTAAACATAAATATATGTGAAACACATCCACTTTTTGTTAAGTCAAACTAATTTAGAGTTTAAGGAAAATAATCTTCCATTAAACCAAACCAAACCAAACTATGTATATTTTTTATTTAAAACAGTCCAAGGAATGAAAGAAATTCTAATATAACTTCAGAATTCAATTTTTTTATTTAACTAATTGAACTTATTTTAATGTTTTCAATGTAGAGAATCTTAGAAGAAATTTGTGTTTGCTTGACAAAAAAAAAATTGTGTTAATGATTCATTTTACTTTTGTATAAATACACCCCGGTAACAGTTTTAACAAAATTATCTCTTCTAATATAATTAGTTTTGGTTTTTATTTAGAAATTGGTGGATTAAGAGAAACTTTTTCTTTTTGCAAATATGAGAAATAATTTTTTTATTCTAGAACAGGTGTGAACTCCAGATGTGCTACGTGTTAAGCTCAAAAAATAAAGTGTTAGAAGGTAATTCTACTTGGTTGTGTTTGTTGAACAGGAAAAAAAAGATTGTGTTAATGTTTTATTTTCTTTTGTATAAATACACTTGGGTAAAAGTTTTAGCTAAATTATTTATTCTAATATAAATAATTTTATTTTTATTTAAAAATTGGTGGATTTAGAGAAAATTTGTTTTTGCAAAATGAGAAGTAAAAATTTTTTACAGGACATGTGTGAGCTCTAGATGTGTCACGTGTTAAGTTCAGAAAATAAAGTGTTAAAAGGTAATTCTACTTGTTTGTGTTAGTTGAACAAAAAAAAGAAAATTGTGTTAATGTTTTATTCTCTTATTGTATAAATACATTTGGGTAAAAGCTTTAACTAAATTATTTATTCTAATATAATTAATTTTGGTTTTCATTTTAGAAATTGGTGGATTAAGAGAAAATTTGCAAAAATGAGAAGTAAATATTTTTCTAAGGCAGGTTTCAGCTCTAGATTTGCCAAATATCAAGCTCAGAAATAAAGATTTAGTAGGTAATCCTACTTTATTATATAAGAAACAGAATATTTCAGATTCCAAGAATATTATAATTAAAAACCATAAAGTCTAAACTGAAAAGAATCTAAAAATAATTCAGTTATAACAAAACTGAAAATCCAAGTGTAATTAAAACTAACACTTGTAAACAGATTAGATGTTAGTGTATCTATATAGCTGGACATGACACATATCCTGGTTCTAAAAAGGAAACTAATGTGTAAGAAGTTGACCAATTTAAAAAAAAATCGTTAATTAAGAAAGTTAATCTAGTATAGACAATACTTGTTAACAAATAATATTAGTCAGATTTGATTTTAATTAAGGATTCTGTTTGTTTTAGAGGGTGTGTGGATAAATATAATTGGTTGGCTAATTAAAGGTCAAAGATAATTGGGTAGATTTGTCTCTAATTATAGAGGTAAGAACTTATCGTCTCTTATCTTTTTCCTTAAAGCCATATCATCCATCTCTCACTACAAATACCCCTTTTGTGTCTCTAATTCATAGACATTCTCTCTTGGATCTTTTTGTTTTCACAGTTAATTCATCTTCTCTTTATTTTTTTACATTTTGAAGATGACTATCTCTGTCCAAACCCCTGTTTTTGGTAAACATATATTTATCTTCTTGTGATCATTCTTCAATTTCTTTGATTCTT